>CAUYRB010111110.1:0-120783 GCA_963574695.1 Propithecus perrieri | reverse complement strand
CTGTAGTCCCAGCTACTTGGGAGGCTGAGGCAGTAGGATTGCTTGAGCCCAGGAGTTTGAGGTTGCTGTGAGCTAGGCTGACGCCACGGCACTCACTCTAACCCAGGCAACAAAGTGAGACTCTGTCTCAAAAAAAAAAAAAAAAAAAAAATAGAAGGCGGGATCAATCATCAGTAGAAGCAACCCACATGAATCATATTCTTTAAATGTTGGGTTGGAAATCACAGAAAAAAACATATCAGAAGTGGTTTGAATTCATGACATTGAATCTTGCATGTCTGAATATGTAACATGTCCTTAATTCTAACTCTGGGATTGCAAACAAATTTCATTTAAAATGACATTTATAATCAATTCATAATGATTTCCTGGGCTGAGAAAGAGTCTAAGACTCAGTCCCGAATTATCAGAAAAGAGGGCTGTAATTGACATCTGCCGTGCTACTGCACTGGGGAATGGCAGCAAACCAATTGCTGATCCTCTTACTAGTCCATATTGTAAAAGGCTGTGCTCACAAACCCTTACTGGGAGGTCAGTAAGACTTTTTCATGAGACAATTTTGAAATGAATTGTTGGTTTGGTTCTTGCACCAAGAGATGAGAGAGAGTGCCACCAATATTAGTGACTCCCCTGGAGGGTATATCCCTGTGATTGAGATGGATTCTCCAGAGTGGCAACCTGGATGGTACTAGTTATTGATGTCATCTATCTAATTACTTGGGATCCTGAAATTATGATTAAAATCAATGTTTGGGAATTTTTTTTATTTCCCATTCTGTTTACTCATTGGGAATGACCACAATGATCAAAGATGTGTAAATGTTTGGTTTGCTTGACATTCATATTTATCATTATAAATTAAAAAGTAGGAAATCTGTTTATAAATTGGTTTATCCATTGATGCCTTGAGAGTTTAGTTAGCCAGAATCATTTCAATTGAGTATACCTAGCTGTGATCTCTGGTTGTGCTGACAAAATTAAATGATTGCCTATGAAACTAAGGACCTCTAAACTATGAGGATCAAAATTATCTCTGAAAGCCCTCGCTGAGTGGCCAGCCAGCATCACTGCAATATCTTTCCTTCATTTTTCTAATGCAATTCTAAGATGAAAAGCAATTTTTTACCCATATGTCCACTTTTAGAGGATAAATTCTGTTATTTTTTGAGACTACATAAGTCATGGTATTTGTCGAAAATTCAGAATAGCACTGACATTAGTAGGGAAAACACCTACGTGTATAAAAACTCATGATTATATATTTATATGTGCACATACTTATGTAAAGGTAAGTTAGCCTCAGAAATCACGCTTTCTCAATTATAAAAGTTTTAAGGTATACGTCTTAGTCTGTTTGTGTTGCTATAAAGGAATACCTGAGGCTGGGTAATTTATAAAGAAAAGACGTTTAAATGGCTCATGGTTCTGCAGGCTGTACAAGAAGCATGGCACCAGCACCTGCTTTTGGCAAGGGCTTCAGGCTACTTCCACTTGTGGAAGGGGAAGGGGAACAAGTGTGTGATGAGATCACATGGTGATAGGGGAGGCAAGAAAGAGGAGAGGAACATGGCCGGCTCTTTAACGACCAGCTTTCCTAGGAAGTAATAGAGCAAGAACTCACTCATCGCCATGAGGACTGCACAGAGTCGTTCATGAGTTCATGAGGGATTCACCCTTGTGAAATAAATACCTTCCACTAGACCCCACCTCTTAACATAGCCACACTGGGGATTAAATTTCAACATGACATTTGGAGAGGTCAAGCACATCTTGTTCAAACTATTACAGCAGTGTAATTTATGGAGTGCTATTTTCAAACTATTATTACTGATGTTCCCTCTTGAGAAAAATAAAATCTCTTTTAATACTATTTGTAATTGAAAAAAATACTAAAATAAACCTATCCAAAAAATAGTGTTTCATTTTCTAACTGCTAATGCTGGTTCCCTTGTCCTTTTATACTTCTGAATATGACACACATACCTGGTACTTTGAAGAGTATGTAGTTATAAATGATGACATTATAGTCCATTTTAAATGGAATGTACCTGTAAAATATACAAATTTATTATCATTGATTAATTTCAACCAGAATAAAATAGACAGTTTTTTTTCTCCCTAAAGGCTTAATTAGCCCATAGAAATTCTCAAAATGAGCAGCTCCTAACGAAGGTAATGGCTAATTGCACTGTGTTAATTAAATTAAAATATAATGTACAATTACAAAGGACCGTATGTTATATGAACAACAATGCGCACTCTTAATGTTGTTTAACACCAAGTGTCAGGAGTGAAAGTACTGTTGGATATTACATATTTGTAAATGTTTCAGAGTTGAGGAAGTGAATCATGGTATCTTATAGCTCTAAAACATGTCTTTTGAATTATAATGCTTCTGTGAAATATTCTTATTTGAATCTATAGATACCTTTTATTTCCAAAGAAACTGTGTTGTGGGTAGAATTTTGTGGTATGTATGAACCTACAACTATACCTCTATAGGGCTCTTGACTTGATAGGTTGACTAAGATGGCTACCTCTGTTCACCAACCTGCTTAAACAATTATTTTACTAGAAGTGATTGTTTAGGTGTTACGTGAATACTTCCTTTGGCTTTAATGCCAAACATACAGCTAGGTTGATAATGTGCCTTTTTAAAAACAGAGACTAATATTTATGGTTCTCAGACAGCAGTCAACTGGGGCTTATCATATTACTATGAAGCAAAACCAAGCTGATCATGCAAAGAGGATACATTTGGTTGTCTGCTTTGAGCAGTATCAATGGACTTCTGAATAATAACTAATACTAGTATCAGAACCTATAGATTTTCATAAGTCATTTATGATGTAATCAAGAGCTTTACTATTGCCTTTTAAAACCCAAATCTAATAAAAATTTCAAATTCATCTCTCTTGCAGTGCTCGAAAGCTTAATCAGCTATGAAGTACTTAACAAATTTTATTTTTATTTAATTGCACTATAAATTTACATCATTGAGGATGTCATCATTCTTTTATGCTTAAGATTGAATATCAGGAACAAACATATATATGTTTTATGTATATGTATGAAGATTTTACAGTCCATGTTACTAGCAAGATATATAGTCTATCCAGATAGACCTTTTATCTTTTTAGCATCACGTTCCTTCACTCTGATGCTATCATAGAGTTCTTCAGAAAGTACTTATTTAATGTATCCTATCTAGAAACTAAAATGATTTCCATAAACTTGTATAAAGTATTTAAAGCGGACAATATCAAATACAATGAAATCTTATTCACTCTAATCCTTGATGCTTGATGGCATGCTAATTAAAAAGAACAATTACGCAATTAGGGTATAACAGCTATTGAAAACCTGGTTTGTCTCACCTAGTTTATTTGAAAGAATAAAGTAAACATATAGATTATTTTTAGATACATTCAGAACAAAATTGCTCTTTTATACCGTACAATTATTTAACCAACTCTCAAAGGAAAAATCAGGCTATGTAATAGAAACTACAGTGTAGTGTTCCAGTGTGTGTGTGATTTTAAAAATCCTATCATGGAATATGAAATATTTTAAAAGTAATGAGTATTTATAGACTAGCTAATTTTAAACAAAATGGGGAATGTAGTGACATGTAGATTTTTGTTTGATGTCTCCTATAATATAATCAAATAATATGCAAAATCAAATCATGTGATATTGAATACTGTGTAATCCTAAATTTAGAATATTTAATATCATATGAAACTAAGGGTAAAAATTATTAATGGCATCTTGACAATGGCCATCAGCTGAACAACTTATTTCTCCCTTTTTATCATCTCTTTCTCATCCTTTATCAAATATCTTTCTGATTTCTTTCAATTTTATTTTTGAAGTTCTACTCCCAACAAACATAACTGTGTTATCAATTGTTAGTATTTATAGCTTGAGAAATTTTAAATTGTCTCTCCTCTTTCCCATTCTTTCCTTTATATCTTTTTAAAATCTTTTTCTCTTTTAATTAAATTGACACGAAAGCCTTATTATTCTTGCCAAATTGGTCAGATAGATAGGAGCTCTAATTTATAAAAAAGATTTGTGTCAACATTGCAGAAAGAAAAACTGCCAATAAGGCAAGCTGGTGCCTACTTTTCTCCTGATATGAGGCTTAGGCATCGGATCCGTCAGTGGCACCCAAACCATGTTTTAGCTGCCTTGCCATAACCGAAGGCCCTCTACGTTGTAAATAAAATAGGTAGAAAGTGTGGGCAAGAGAATGCTGAAGAGCAGAGGAATTGTTGAAAGTATTTATAATATGCTTCTTCAGGTACATGCTTCAAGAGAAATATCTGTGTTTATACTTTTGTTGACTATATCTTTAACATACTTTAAAGTGTTACCACTGCTGAAGTTGTAGAAAAGCAATCTAATTTGAGCATCTAGAATTTTTAGCTTACCATACTCTCTATTGATATTTCACACATTTTACTTTGCTTGAATTTATTACTTTATTTCATTGGTTATTTTTGTAAAAAATTGAATAAAAATATAATTTATATAAAAATAGTATCACCATAATTTAATGTGATAGCACATTCAAAATTAGTATCAGGGTTGAAATGTAAGTGCAATCTGATTTTACAAGAAAGCTAATGAATATTTGTAGCTTTGCTGCTGGTAAAAGGGAACAATATCCAAGAACATAGAAATATATATTTGTTTTCTCTACGTTGGTATGAATGTGAAAAGGAGAAATGAAAGAACAGTAGCCATTCATTCAATAGATATTTATTGAGCACATACTGAGAATATACTAGAATGGATTCCTGTGCTGAGTACTGTGGAAAATATAGTGAGCGAGTCAGAAAAGATCCCTGAACTCATTTATACTTGGGAAACTAAGTAAATAAACAAAATATCAAGAGAGAAATGAAATAACTACACGTTTTGGGGTAGTATTTAAGAAGCATACCATATGATGTGGTGATCTTGAGGGGGCCTACTCTCCTTGGAGGAGGTGACATTTAACCTGAGATCTTAAGCACTTACCATTTTAAGGCACTGCATTATTAATATAAAAGCTCCCTCCTCAAACCCTAAGAAGTTAAGACCCTAAATAATGATCTAAGGCAGTGACTCAAAGTGGCACTTTAATTTAAACAAAATAATGTGTGCATATGTACTATGGCAACTTACTAGTTTTGTGATGTAGGGCAAGTTACTTAAATTTTGTAAAACAGGAAAAATAATGCCAACTTCAAAGGATTATTATGAGGATGGCAATTATTTCTTCCTCTCAATGATATCTTCTCTGTACCATATTCTCCCTACTGTTACTCTGCCTTTTCTGTTTCCTTCCTCAGCTAAACTCTGAGGTGGCTGTGTGCTTGCTGAGGCCGACTGCTCTCATCCATTCTTCCTTAACACTGCTAAAGTCCTCCCTGCGCCCTGTCCCCCATCATTCTGTCCACAGCTGCTCTGTTGAGGTCAGTGATGACTTCTCTGCTGTTAAATATAGTGGTAAATTCTTACCACAAATCTAGGTTTTTACTTGGCATCTCAGCACGAAGCCTAAAAGGCATATCCTGAATGTTGAGATAGATGCACAATTCCTGACTGTTTCCTCAGCTTCAAACTTTCCACTCCTACTCTTATTCTTATCTTAGTGGCAGCTCCCTCACTCCATTGCTCAGGTAAAAAAAACCAAACCAAACCAAAACAAAACAAAACAAAAAACCAAATCTTTAAGTCCTTGTTGAATTTTCTCCAGGGCTCCACACTCACAAAGGCTCTGTGCTTGGTTTAGGGCTCCATTACACTGTACTAAAATTCTTAAAATGGTATTGAAAGTTGAACAAGGGACTTGACATTATTTTCATTTTTCACCAGACTGCACACATTTAGCTGTCCTGCTCCCCTCTGTCTTATCCCTACATTGCAGTCCATACATCCACTCTCATCTCTGGCCTGAGCATTCTCACTGATCTTCCTGCTTTGAGTTTTGTCTCCCCTTAGTCTGTTTTCAGCACAACAGCCAGAGTGACCCTGTATGTATGTGTGTATATATTATATATAACGTGTATGTACATATGGTGTATATATATGTGTAATCTGACACAAATACATACATACTTGCATATATGCTTATGTTAGATTATATTATGTCACTGTTTAAAATCATCTGATGAGTCTGATGACTTCCTACCTTATTTAGAGTAAATACAGATGTCAAAAGCCTCACATTGTCTGATTTCCTGTGACCATTGACCTTATTTACCATGACTCTCCCCTCAATCTGCCCTATTCTATGAACGCTCTCCACCTTAGGATCTTCGCATTGTTGTTTCCACCACCTGGAAGGCTCTTCCCTTGCATACCCTCATGGCTCTCTCCCTCATCTGCATCAAGACTTTGCTCAAATATCTTCTTTTCAGGGAAATCTTCCCTGACTGATTTATTTAAAATTGCAATCCCTTAACCGCCTGAAATCCTTTTCTACCTTATGCTTTTTTTCCCTTCTGTAGTACTAATCACCAAATAATGTTGCATATATTTTACTTAAGTCTTCTGTCTCTACTACTACAATGTAGGAATTATGAAGGAAGGGATTTTGTTTGCTTTTTCACTGCTGAACTTCATCATTGTAAAGAGTAAGGGGCTACCACTTAGTAAAAGTTCATTTATAGCTTTAAATTAATGAAATTAAATGAGGCAATATACATAAAGTGCATGCTGTTTGGTTTATGATGAGTTGTCAATAAATAATTATACTTTTACGACTATCTTTAAAGAAAACATTTTTTAAATTCAAAGTATTAGTGGAGTACAAATGTTTTCCGTTACATGGATCACTTTTATAATGATTGAGTCGTGGTTGTGTGCCCATCACCCAGATAGTGTTCATTGTACCGTTAAGTAGGTTATCGCCCATCCCCTCCTTCTCCCTCCCCCTTTAAAGCTAGAGCAGATCTACCTTAGCAATTATGCAATCCAGCTCCCTAATGTTTTAGGTGAGAGAAAGCCAAGATGCAAGGATTTTAAGTGCTAATTCAATAGATATTGCTCGATCAATTTCAAGACAGATCTGGTCTTGACCTCTACCTCAGCAATCTTTTCACCAATCAGATTAGCTTTGTGAGCAGTCACAGTTCCTTATATTTTATTCTACTTGAATTATTAATCAACCCTCCATCCTTATGATATTCAAAATGTGACCAGAGAAATACCAGTAAGATGTTTACTTTTCTTGCAGAATTGTCAGGAAAAGTAACAACTCCTATAACCTAATTTTCATTTGTCTTAACCAGAATAATGAAAGATATTAAGAGTAATGTATTTAAATAAAAAAATAGATATAGCCACTATTTATTTACTGTGGTCTAAAGGGATTATCACTAATCCTCTAAACAGTCCTATAAGGTTTCACTATTCCTTATTACAACCCAGGAAACTGATGCTTGGGGAGGTTCAGTGACTTGCCTACGATCATACCAGTATATAAAATATGAACCCAAAGCCATGCTTACTCCAGAACACCTTACACCAGAACATTGCATTTTGAAGATAACACCATACAAAATAGACTTGATCCACTTAAAATGCAAATTTCCAAAGTATTTTTACACGAATGTGTATAATTTGTGTTTCATTGTGAAGGTGAGTCAAGATCATGTGACCTTAAGTTGGAAAACAGGTCTGATATATCTCAAATCTAGATGATTTTTATTTTTTAAAAAATTTTGCTTTTTCTCTAGTGAATCTGTGCTGTATAGATACACACACACACACACACACACACACACACACAAACACACAAAGCCAGGACTGGTTTTTTTTTTTTTTGCTTTTATACATCATCTGAAGATTTCAAACAGTTCTAGATATCACCTTTTTGAGTGTGATGAGTCACAATTCCATTATAGAATTATTTTTAGGTTGTTATTATCATCTCAGTTGAGAGCTGTGATTTCCCTAAATTCTAAACACCAACATTTTGCCAGAGGGACTATCTTAACCATAACTTAAAATATACAGGGATCCAGAAATATTATTGTTTGTTACCTGAAACTGAGAAGTCATTTTAAATAAAAACTACTACTACTACTAATATAATGTATATTTTAAAATGTGGACTCATAATATTTTTATTTCTTGTTTGTCAAATCCGAATAGAATTTTATATTAACACATATTATTAAAATATATTTAGATTTATTTTATCTGGGAAATAATCTTATTTTGTTAAGTAGTGACTTATTAAATTTGTGCATGTGTGAGTATGAATGTTGAAGGTGGAGACTGGAAGAAATGAGGGAAGAAGATTTATTTTTGTTGTTTGGTTTATTATTAATAATAGAACTACAATTATATTCATAATTTTAAAATTTATTTCTGTATTTTATTAAATTAAAAATTAATATTATTGAAACAAATAAAAATTGTTAGATCATTTGGATTATAGTGATCAAGACTTCATAGCCAAAATAAACATTTTTGATATTTATGGTAATTTAGAATAAGACATAAATCTTATATTGTTCATGTCATCTACTGTGACTATATATTAGACTGTAACTGAGCTCAAAATAATTGAAAAATATTAATTGCTTACTATTTTGATAGTTTGTGAAATCTTACAAATTAAAATTGGTTATTCATTTAATTTCAATTTTTAAATTTAAAGCTACCAATGTTGTTTGAAAGATATTTTACACTAATATTGTGTTGGCTTACTTCCCCATCTGGAATTCTTTCTAAGGACTTTATATCATTTCTTTGGAGAGGACCTGGTGACAACTGAGCTTCCCTTTCAGTAGCATAGGCAGACAGGCCTTATGCTTTTTCCTGATAGGGTTATAGTTTTGTTTATTAACTCAAATTGACTTTGTAAATTATTTTTGTTGCCATTGTTTTAATGTTGTTTGAATTCAGTGACATGTCTAAATTTTGCTAATGTTGTGCTGACATGCTGTTGCCAAAGTGGACTGGAGTCAGGCCAGTTTGGTCACTTGGCCAGTTTCTGAATGCAAACCAATTGCTGATTAAAAGAATTTGAGAGCTTAAGGGAGACTTCAAAAATGATTATCCTTCCGCTTTTCAGCTGAGAAAATTGAGACTTAATGAATATGTACACCTTGTACAGGATTATACAGAGAATTAAAGGAGAAGTTTATGCTTGCCTCCAGGATTCATGGAATGAACAAAATGGTTCTGGTAGCCAAACTTAGTATTATTGTTTTATGTGTGTGGACATGCCCAAATCATTTTGAAGGATTTTATTATGACTAGACATGAGAATAACTGGATTTTATTTCCTATTCTTCCATTATTCCTATCTCCTTGGTTAAATGGTTGACTTCTTTATGCCAAAATGTCTATATGTACTAATTGAGAGTTGATACATTTTACTTCTTTTAGAAACACATATCTGTGGTCAATTATTATAAAGAACAAAGGACTGCTTTTGAAATGTTTGAGATTTAGAATGAAAGTTCACTAATAGTCATATTTAATCACTAATAGCAAAGGTGTCACTGATCTAGTTAAACTAATAAGTGAGCACAAAATAATGCAACTGGTCTTTATTAATCCTATTACCGGGTAATCTAATAAGCCTCTCTCTCTTCTAGTCCCAACAGGCTAATTTGTTAACAAAAACCACGCAATGTTAAGTAGCTTACCAGACAAGTATTAAAATAACCCAGAAAAATATCAAGTGATTTGAGAAAAAAAAGAGGAAATATATCTATACGAAATATGGTATGAAAAAATGGGACAGTTTGTAAGGCATTTGTGTCAAGAGAAGCATTGTTGTGAAAAAGAACTTTTTTCAGATGTCTATGTTTATAAGCTAAACTAAATGCATATAGGTTAAAATACTAGTTTCTACAGTAAAATTATATTTTAGCACATTCCTATTACTTGGCATAATGACATGTATAGTAATTTTTCTCTTGATTTTTCTTTCATGCTTCACACCAAACTGTTCAAGGCTAAATACAGAAAATTACATTTTTCTTTCTAATCTCAGTATTTGAATGAATAATTATGTAACCTACTGTTTTATAAGAAAAGTATTTTTTCATAAAAATATGTTTTCCCTGATGTTGAAAGTAGTGTTGCTTTTGATTTTTTTTAGAATTTATATATATTCATGCAGTTATATGTGTTCGTCTTTAATATTAACATAATTTTTTCATTGATCTTTAATGAAATTCTTCATGGACTGGTACTGCAATTCACAAAACTTTCATCATAAAAAACCTGGGATTAGTAAACCTATTTTATATTAAGAAGAATTGGATTTCTAAATAATGATAAAAATAGTCAACTCAGTCTGAAGTTCATTAATAGTGACTAGGTCCTACAGCTCTAGACATCACAAAAACACAGAGATGACATAGTCTACTAGTGTCTAATTCTTTCATAGAAACAGCCTTCTGACTTTATTTGTGAAAATGTGCAAATTTAGTTAGATGGGAATATGAAAACTATTGTCCAATGCAACTGTATAAATTGATTTCTCATTTTACTCGTACATATTTTAAATGTCAAAAGGGAAATGGCCTCTGTGGTTCTTTGAGGAACCATTTGCATTGGTTTTTAAGTCTAAGTATCTCATATCTTTGATATTGTTTGTTAGTGACTGCAAAGAAGATGAGTGAACCATTATGATATAGCTTAATATTTACTGTAGTTTGCTGCCTAATGTCATAATTGAAATTGACTTAGGAATACAAGTTATCCTGATTATACTCGACATAGATGAAAAGATATACTCTGTACATTTAAGCCTCTCTTTTCAAAGACACAATTTCATTTCACTATCAGAGTTCTGCTTTTCCAACTTAAAATTTTTCAGGTGTTTGTAAATTATTCCCTGTAATGTACTAAATTATGAGACGTGGTATAAATAGTATTTGAAATATGTGTCTTTCTTTCTCTGAATTTCTTTATCTATTCCAGTTATTTAAAGCACAAGCACGTGCCCCAAACTATGGCACTTATATATAGACTAATCATATTACAGACTAATGCACATAAATATATAGAGTAATAATAATTCCTAAAATGTATATCAGTTTTAGACCTAGGTATATAAAAATGAATCAAATCAACATAAGACGCCTGATATAAATTAAATTTTTTGTTAGGTAACCTGTAACCCACTCATAAAACTGAGTGAGATGGAATATATTTAAAATTGCTGTTTGTGAAATATACACATAGGCATGGATACATTGATTTTCCTTTTCCTTTCTTTTCTTTTTCCCTGTTCCTTCCCCTCCCTCCCTTCCTTCCTTTCTTTTTTGTTTTTAATAAGACATGTTTGAGAAAATAAGCACCTGTAGCTTACAAGTATTGGTCTAACAAACTAAGCTATGCTGTTTGGCTTTAGGTAGTTTTTAAACAGAATAAAGAGTACAAGAAATAACGATGACTCAGTCTGCTTGAATCCAGTGATGACAACAACAACAACAACAAAATCTTGCTTTGCTTAGGCTTTAAACACATGTGAAAAATGAGTTTGATTTAGTTAAATAATTTGCCAATTCAGATTGAAACAGATTTTAAAAGTTTGTTGCTAGACAATAACCTGAATCCTATAAAGTTACATTAAAAATAAGCAAAGCAAACAAAATCATGTCAGAGTAACTAATGATAGAGAACAGTTGCATAAATAAGAATGATGTCCTTTATCTGTAATTGAGGACACAGGTGGGGGCCTATGGGCTGTTGTCCACCTGCAGAGGCATATGGCTTGGAGTGCAGAATGTCTGCATACACAGCGTTTCTAACATTTTTGCATAGGTTGCCTACGCTTAAAAATGAGGAGGTTTCACTAATATATTTTCCCCTTTTCTTGAAAAAAAAAAAAAAGGAAATGTATTCACAATGAGGCCATATTCTCACCTGGCAACCATCAGCTAAAATGGAGTCACCCCTCTATTCTTCGCCCCCATCCTTAATTGGGCCAACCCTTCTGGTTCTCAGCAGAACCCACCTCTTTCTCCCTATTGTTTCTAACACCTGATCTGCTACAAATGACACCCGATGTGTCCCCTTAGGCATTTGAATTTTTTTTCTCTCATTCATAGCAAACACTGTTTTAAAATATGGATTAGCTTAATGGTCTATCACATATATGGTGCTTATTAGGTAAGCAATTAAGATCCAAACCAAGAACTAACTAATAATTTTGTAACACCTGCTCTGTTTAGTTTATCCATAATGTGAGAGTGACCAAATGTTGCTATGATTCTCATCTTTTTATTTGGGAATGGAGCACCCTTGCAAATATTTACATTTGCCACAATCCTAGTTGGCTAACTGAGCCCATGTCCTAAAAAGAATTCACAATTTATATGTCAAAATCAGTCTTTGCTTGCTTGTTTTTTTGATCTCATATTTATAATGTGAAATTACTTCAGTAAAATATTAATATTTTGTGAAAAGTTTTTTCTCTGAAGGTTGTTACTTCTCACATTCAATATCTGGAAAAGTAAAAACAAAACAAATAAATAAATAAAAATCCTAGCCAGCTGGATACATACACATCAAGGACACACAATTCTTTCAAACAGACCTATGAATTCACACTTGCCAATTTGTTCCAGGAGTACAGGCTGTGAGAAAGTACAGTGTGAACGGAATCTCTTCCGATTATGCAGAAAATGTGCACATTGTAAAAATAGGCTTGTATTACTTAGGGTTTCTAAAATGGAACGTGATATTAGGGTAAATTTGGTTGTATGCCCTGAAAAGAGAACAATAGACTCTTTAATATATAGTTTTCTTCTCCAAACACTTCCTTTTTGGTGCTTGCCTCAGCTGATCATTAAAGTTTCCCTGGGTTGGTGGAAATATAGGATTTCACAGTGGGTGACAGACACTGTGTGCAGAAAATCTTTCCCTTTATATTTCTTCAGGAATTTGTGTCTAAATCCACATTGTCTTCCAGACAGAGATTTGGTTTATTGCCTTCTGCCTACTGTGGAGTGCTCAGACCATGAAATTATATAGATGTCAAGTGATAGTTAAATAATCACCTCAATCCCTTGATCATGAAAGAGTTTCAGAAAGAGAATGAGATTGTTAAAGTTATCATAGGGTAAACAGTATTTTTGTCTGTTTGTTTTCCACAGACAAAATGTATAATAGTACATTAGTCTATGTGATTCACCAATTGTAGACAGGAAATCTTTGTGATTAACAATGTAACTTAGTATTAAATTCCTATAATTTACACTCGTTTCCACCTTTTCCTTACTATGTGAAATTTTGGCATTCACTTACCCTCTCCAAGATTTAGGATTTTTCTGTGTAAATGATGATGAGACACACTATCCAGGGTTATGTGAACTTTCAATGAGTAATTTTATTCAAAATACATAACAAAGAGCCAGATATATTTAAAATCATTCAAATATTCACACATACATTTAAATGTTTGTACTTCATGTGCATATATGTGTGCATATTATATTTGTGTTTTGTGTAGTAATTTACACTATATAGTGTAAATAAGTCATGATGGGAAGCAATTCTAAGAGCCATGAGGAAGGAAGAAACGTATTACTGGAAGATATATGCACTAATCTGGTCTTGGTTTGTTTGCATTAGGGTTTATCTGTTGGCAAAAAGGGCTTATACATGTCTCCACCTGCCAAAACCCTTGATTTTATAGTAGGTAACAGGCAAGACTATTCTAGCAAAAAGTCAGTGGGAAATGGAATCCCAGCCAACCTTCTCGTTGCCAAGTGTCAGACAATATGCTTGTTTCTTATGTTCAGATAGGCCTTAATTTATATAATTTAATGTCAAAAACTAGACTGCTATATACAAAAGTAGACAAATGCGCTGGATATTCCCCATTTAGGCTTTTATATTCAATCTCTGCCCTTGTCTACCTTGCTTTGTTCCTTGGCGGGCTGACCTGTATGAGCTGATTCAGCTGGGCTCTGATTGATGGGACAGAGGGGGAAGAAACTGATTTGTAGGAGAGGAGGTTGAGGGGTTATTCCTCTAACTTCCTCTCTTAGGGGCCTGCAGTTTATCAATAGCTGTGTTCCTCTGTTCAAGTAATGGCTATCTTTGGTGGTCCTCTCCAGCTAAAGGTTGGCCCAGCTCCACACTTCTTGCCTGTTCAGGCCCAGATGGGGGAGTAGCTTCCAGCCCCCCCTAGTCCCAGAGTCTTTCACAGTCCTTGCTCTTTCTATGAACTCCACCCTGTCCCTGGTAACCAGTTCCTTCATTAATATCTCTTCAATCATGCTTTTTGAGTGTGTCATGTGATTCCTGATAGGACTTTGACTGATACAAATATCTTCAATGAAATGAAATTAATGACTTCTCCATAGAGAAGAAAGAATAATGGATTATTCAATTCCTGGGATCAGTAGCACTTAATGTCTCTATTTCTAAAGACAAGACAAGCTGAAGCCAAGTTGCCTGAATTTTTCTCTGTGATTAAGAGTTTATAAACATGGTACAACTGTATGTACATTATCTTACTGGCCTGAGGGCAGAGTGATGCGATGACTTCCATTATAGAATGACTGGTGTGACAGCATAAAGGAGAGTGACTCGAGAAGGAATAAAACTGAAAGAAGAAACATTCATTTGGAAACTGTTGAGTAATTTAGGTATGAGAGGAGAGTGGGAGAAAAGATGTACTAGACAGGAATAGTTTTAAAGTTATTTCAGGAGTACTATAGTACAGTGGTTAAAAATGCTCAGATTCTTGTTGGATTTGTGACCCTGGGCCAGTTATTTAACATTTCTGAATCTCATTTTTCATCTCTTCACAATTGGGAGAAGAGTACCAATATTCTAGAATTGTACGGATTAAGTGCATAGAATAGTTCCTGGCACATAGTAAGCACAACATCATATAAATTTCAAATTTTATTAGCAATATATTTATGGATGTGGAAGGGTGTGGGTGGAGTGAACATGTCTGGGATAACTTGCAGATATATGATTTATTAGAATATTTGATATTTTGGTGCCATTCACTGTTGTAGATAATTTAGAAGGAAATTCAAATCTTAGAGTTTTTCTATTAACTCTGTATACGTGTTTTTCTCAAATTTATACTGCTCTCATCTTAAATTAATGTTTAATATTGTCATCATCAGCTAAATAAAACCCTTTGCCTGGATTCCAAGGATATCTAGGTATCTTCCTTGGTATCTTCTACCATAACGGTGTTAATTTGACCCCCTTTTCCCAGTAGAGTTCTCCCTGTTGGCCTGGTGCATCTTTCTTTCAGTTCCTTCTACCCAAAGTGGCCTTTCTATAATTTTATCTGAAATCATCTGTGGCTCTCTGTTATTTCCTGAGTATATGGCCTAATCTAGAATTCAAAGCCCTTACTAGTTTGACACACCTATTATATTGCTTTACTTCCTCACTATACTCCATTATCAGATTTTTGAGCGTTGTTTTAGCTTATTCTCTGTACCTGGCGTATATCCTTCTCTCCTATCAGTGTCCAATAAACTTCTAATCATCTTGCAAAGCTCAGCTCCGATCCAATCTTCAGATTCCCCTTGCCACCTTAATTATGTTCTCTTAATCCTTCATTTCCCCATGTCATGGTAGGTGAAGATCTATTATAGTACTTTTCAAAGTATATTCATATTAGAAAGGAGATCCTCGGATTTTATTGTGAATGTCATTAATGAAGCTGTTTTGGCTCCCTGATCCAAGAGATTCTGATTCCTGATTCATTAGGTCTGCAGGATTTAATGCAGTTGTTTATTTCCCAATGATCAATGGTCAAAAAGTATTGACACTGCATGTCTCCGGCCGCACAGCTTGTCCTCTTTGGTATGAAGCTATGATTCCCCTCATGATTGGGATGTCACCCTTGGGATGAGTGAATGGATGTAATCATCCTTATTACACTTGATTCATGATTTAAGTGTTGTTGAACTTTCAATTTCAGTTTTATAGTTAAGAAAAAAATTGAGAGATCAAGTCAGATTCTGAATATCCAACCCATCCCAAATTCAGAATATGCACCTCTCATATCTTCCATGCTATTTTCTGCTTTTCTTCTTATCACATTCTAGTTCTTCTGAGTTTTTTCTTATTGTTTCTCCTAACTTGGCAACTTTTTTATTCCTGAACTTGTGCTGTGTGTCCTTCTATTTACTTTGGTATAGCACTCTTCTTGTATTTTTTGTTTAGATACATGTGCCTGTTTTTCTTGCTTTATCTTCCCCTACTTTGGTATGTTATATAGGGAACCCACACCTTTTTTTTTTTTTATTTAGACAGAGTCTCACTCTGTTGCCTGGGCTAGAGTGCCGTGGCTTCAGCCTAGCTCACAGCAACCTCAAACTCTGGGCTCAAGCGATCCTACTGCCTCAGCCTCCCGAGTAGCTGGGACTACAGGCATGCACCACCACGCCCGGCTAATTTTTTTTTCTATATATATTTTTAGTTGTCCAGCTAATTTCTTTCTATTTTTAGTAGAGACGGGGGTCTCGCTCTTGCTCAGGCTGGTCTCGAACTCCTGACCTTGAGCAATCCACCCGCCTTGGCCTCCCAGAGTGCTAGGATTACAGGCGTGGGCCACTGCGCCCGGCCGGGAACCCACACCTTTTTAAAGTAATCCTAAGGCTGCCTCATTTCTCTCTCTCTCTCTCTTTCTCTTTTCCCTCTTCCTCTGTGTGTGTGTATGTGTATGTTCAATGTATGTGTGCATGTACAATACTGAACCAAAATATTTACAATATTTATCATCCTTTCCTCTTACGAAAGTAAGATAACCACCAATAGAAATGAAGAAAAACTCTTGCATGTTTAAGTTTTTAAACAATTTATAAAAGATAAAACAACTTACATTAGAATCTGAAAAATGGATACAAAGGTTCATAGTCATGAAGAAAACAGATGAATTTGTTACCTTGGTGTTTTCATCATATTTTTTAAGCAAACTAAGAAGGATAAAAATTATGAAAAAATACCCTTACGAGAATTTTGATATAACAATGATTTAGCTCAATGGTTTTGTGACTAGAAAGGTATACAGAGAATACCAGGATCTGGATGAATTTGCAGTGAAGAAAGAAAATGTTATGACTTCCTTTAAATGGAAGTTAACTTTGATACTTTCAGTTGATTGATGGAATATGAATTTTTGACATAAATTCCCAGTGATTCTGGTACGACTCTCCCATGGGCTACACTAATGTATCTGACTCTTCTTAATTATACTTTGTGCTTTTGGAAGAAAGAATGTCTTATATACTTTGGTATCACTCAAAGATCTAAATACAACATTTCATATGGAGTATCTACTCAAATATTCACCAAATTGAACAGAATTACTCAAGATTTGGTGTTTCTTATACTTATTTCTTCCAGGCTATTCTGTGCTTTCATTCTTATCACATTTCCTTCTAGTTTATTTTAAGTTATTTTTCCTCTTGTGCTTTTGCCAGTTTTCACTTTTATACTTGCACTGCAAACTAATTCTAATTGAGGATGTCATTCCAGTTGAAAATGTTTAATAACTGTTTTATAGTTATAGACAGCTTTATTTCCTGTCTTGTTTTTTCCCCTCTTATGTAAAAAATGAACCAGTTATTTTATCACATCTATTAATCAAGTCAAGCCAAAAGTCATTTAAAAATTACTGTAGTTAAGCCTTTTGTTTGTAAACCTTACATATAGTCACTCCAAGTGTCATTTGGAACTATAAGCCTATATAGGCATGACTCTTTTCCTCTGGGGCTGGGGTTATCTAACACATAACAATGTTCATCCCAGGACAATGGGTGAAGTTAGTCTTTAAAAGGGGAAGGGACTTCTACTACCTCAGAATTTGTACCCTCTACTTCTGTGACATAGCCTTAGGGCTCCTTTCCCCTTTATTATTTGTGGCAGCTGCAAGCTTTCTCTTAATACTAAGCATGTCTAAAGGGAAGTGGATGTATGTGTTTGTGAGAGTGTGTGGTAGTTGGTGGTGGTGGTTGTGTGGGGGAGTGGGGAAGGAGTTGTACATTAGTTGTACATTGCATTGGCAAGTCAATACTAATAAAATATTTTCCATATTTGCATCATAGGCTTATGCTTCTGGAAAAAAATATTCAGACTTTAGATAAATATACTTTAAAATATAATAACAGTATACTCTTCATAGAACCTAGAATTATTATGCTGTCTTAACTCAAACTGAAAATCTGAGTACACATACCTGATAAATACAATCTGAGATGTGGATATACCACGGAATTTACTTACTTTACTTGCAGGTCATGTTTTCTGTGTCCTGTCATATTAAAAATCCTGCCTCCTCTATTCTAGCACTGTCCCTGAAGGATAAAATCAGATTGAGCTCTCTTCCTCCAGGATCTGTATTTCCTTGCTAGGTTCTTTGACTTCATTAAATTTTACTGGTAACCTTTATTTTTCATTCTTTGTCATTTTCTTGCTAGAGAGCACTAATATTAAAATAATAATAATAATAATAAAGCACAAAATGAAGTATAACACAGAACTATTTCCTAGGATTGCTGTCAGAGGATAACCTAATTTTGACATTTCAAAACTTGTCAGTAGAATACCTGTTAAAGAAGAGGAAACATTATTTACACGTAGACACTCATAGTTTCCTCCATTTACATCTGTTTTTTCTGCTGTTTATGGTAATTCCTGCTGAGTAAATTTCAAAAATACATGCTCTGTGACATATAGCCAATGTCTGTCGGGGTCTGTTTCTCCAATGACAAGGAATCAATGCAAATAGAACCCTGTTATGAAAAATGCTTTTTCTGTGGAGTATCTTGAAATGTCTCTCTCTTTACTAAATTTACTATTAATACTATATTTGAAATGGACTTTAAAAAAAAGCCATTTTTAGCATATTAGTGACAAATAAACTAGCTACTTATTTCTAAGTGTAATGTTGCATACAGTTTTAAGATCATAACTTACAGAACTGGAGGGGACCTACTTAAAATAAATTGTTAAAAATGAATTATTAAATAATTGCTATTCTCTTTCTGAATATTTATGATCAATAATTATTCATGGGAGAGAAGATGGAAGTAAAGGCATAGCAATTTTCAACACAAACAGATTGTGGAAGTTTAGATTAGTCATGCCATATGACTGCATTCTTATTAAGGTCATTGCGTTGTTCTTTGTTTGTAAGCATCTTTAACTCAGAGCTAAACAAGCTCTTAGAAACAGCGGTGTAATTTCTCTTCTTTTCCTCTGGCTCAGATAAAAACATAGTAAGGTAAGTAACACAGGGTAGTACATGACTGTTAATTATCTTTAATAGTTCTCACCAGATTTGTTTGTAGCAGAGAAGAGACCACAGAATAGGAAGGTAATCTCATTCTCTGATGAGAGACAACTGGCCTTCAGTGCTGATAAGCTGAGCAGGTAGAGGCTGGGTTTCAATTACCAGCCTTTAGGGCAATCAATGTATGACAGCCAGAAATGGAATGTATCTTTTAGTCAAGACATTTCATTTGATAAATAAAATCTGTGGGAATTATTACATGTGAGGTTAATAATGCTCTATTGAATAGCAACAATATCAAAAAGCTATTAATTAAACGATAAAGAAAAATACCAGCAATCTCTTCTCTTGCTGCAGTGACCTTGCTTTGCCTGCCACACGAGAGGGAAGCTTAAGAGCAAATGTGTAAGATGACCCAGAACTGATTGCAGTGTCACTTTCATGTGCCTTTGAGTGTTTCCACTCTAAAGCTAAGACAGAGCAGCCAGCTGATCACTCAGCTAATCTACCCTGTCTGCTTTCATTCACCTTAAAATATAGCCTATCTGGCCACGTATATGTTTTAAGGAAGGTCACATCCTTACCATAGTATTCCATACCGTGTCCTTGAAACTCCTCTGTCAATGAAGCCCTTGCTTGTGTCCGCTTTAACTATTATCTCTTACAAGTTTTGGTTAGGTTTAATCTGGGTTACAGTGTTACATGTCTAAATGGCAGAGATAGATAGCTTCTCCTAACTGTAGAACAAATATAGATATTCAAAGCCATCTTATATCTCTTCGCCCAGGCTCTTCCCTTCCAGGAAAAAAATAGAAGAGGATTTATGGTTTTGATAAAAGTTCAGATTTTGTAACTATCCCTCATTTTCTCTTACTCTATTTAAGTTCAAAGTAATGGACCTATTCACTTGGAAAACTCAAGTATCTTTTCATTAGTGTTCTTCTAGGAGGTTGAGACCAGGGTTATTCATTATGCTATCCAAAGGAAGGAAGGAAGGAAGGAAAGAGAGGGAGGGAGTGATGGAGAGAAAGAAAAAAATATGGAAGGAAGAGAAAGTGGAAGAGAGAGAGAAATGGAAGGACCAGGGAAGTGGATCTGTTGCCACCATTCCTACTCACATGTCAGTTTGGTAACCATATCCTCATATTATCAGGGGAAAAGGCCAAACTGTAAACATCTCATCTTCCTCACTGATTATTTAATAATGTATTAATTTGCTAGGGCTACCTTAACAAAGTACCAAAAACTGGATGACTTTAACAACAGAAATTTGTTGTCACATGGTTCTGAAGACTATAATTCCAAGATCAAGGTGTCCCCAGAGTTGATTTCTTCTGAGGGCTTTGAGGAAGAGTCTGTTCCATGCCTCTCTCCTAGCTTTAGGCGTTTCTTGCTTCGCTGGGTGCATCACCCCAATCTCTGCTTTGATGCTTGCAGGGCAATCTCTTTGTGTGCTTGTCTGTGTCCAAATTTCCCTTTTATACAAGGGCATCTGATATGGATTAGGGCCAACTCTAATAATTTCATTTCAAGTTGATTACTCCTGTCAAGACCCTAACTCTAAATATGGTCATATTCTGAGATACTGGAAGTTAAAACTCCAACATTTCTTTTTGGGAAGCACACATTCAATCCACAACAAATGGCGTATCCTTTTTTTTGTAATAATACAGAGATATCATTTGAAGTATTTTTCTTCTAATGCTTCCATAAACCAAAATAATTCAAAGTAGTAGAGCATAATTTTGCACTTTTTCCCCAGAAAAATTAGGAGGTGTGATATCTATCAGGAATTATCTCTATTATGGAAAATAAACCTTTAATTTTTAGCTGCTGTATGGAAAATATAGAAATAAGCCTGAAGAGATATCATTGACTCTTTCTGTAGGTTGGAGTTTAGCAGTACATGTTAGCTGAATATGGAGTATGTTTTTAATCTTTTAGTTTATAAGCTATTGATGTAATAGAAAAAGGAACATATGTTTAACAGATCTAAGTGAGTAAAGATCTAGAAATGGGTAGAAACAATTTCATTATTTGAAAGATAAATAGAATTTTGCTGATTATAATAGATGTTTTGATATTCGCCTCCAAGTCAGAAATATATACTCACAGAAACTGGTTGGAAAGAGATGGTTTGTTTGAATTTAGTCCAACTCAAGGATATTATTTACAAATGTCAGTATTTGTGAATTGCCTGCATAAAACAGATAATCTATTGTTCTAGTCTAGATACTAGGAGGTGGCTGAAGATCCACCAACCAGTAAGGATATTGTAATATCACACCTAGGGAAAATATTGTAACGTAGATCACAATCTGCATTTTAAGCAGCATGCCTTCAGATATTTTATATATGGAAGTTACAACATAATAGACCACATAAAAGGCAATTAATGTTTATTCCTCATTGTAAAGGAAAGTATGATGTAACTTACCATAAGAGATATGGACCTAAATTATTCCCATTTGATGGAGTGACAATCGGTTATGAAAAGACTGATCTTTTGGAAATAGAACTGCAAGTAATCTTTAAATTAGAATTCTAGTATATGTGCATATTCAAGTATTATTGTTAGCCTCTCTTTCTATGAACTAACTTTCTTCTTCCTTCTCTCCCTCTTTCCTTTCTATTATATATTTATATAGGCTATTTTTCCTACTGCATTGATTAATGCATTAATTAATCTATTCAATAAACATTTAATGAATGAAACAATGTCCTTGGCACAGTGCTAAGTCTTTGAGATATAATGCTGAGTAAAATTAGGCACAGTTCCTGCTTATAAAGACTTGACTTTAAGCTGGAGGAGACTGGCTTTAACAATCACAGATGTGTATGTAAAATTGTATCTACAAAAAGTAGTACAAAGAAGAGGCTCGTGTTGCTCTAGATGCCCATAAATAGAGATTTGATTTTTTCAGTGGGGGGCGGGGGTCAGGGAAAGTGTTCCTGAGGAGGAGACACTGGAGCTGAATTATGAGTAAGCAATAACTAGGTTAAAATGAGTGGAAAGGACTTAAGAACCAGAGAGAACACATATGCAAAGACCTTGGGTCAGGATCAAACAGAGCAGGCTAGAGGGATGGAAAGGAGAGAGAAGGGAGTTTGAACACCATGGGGAAGCAGGGGAAGAGTGTGCAGGGTTTCCAATGTCACGTTAATGGCAGTTTTATTTTAAAAGTATGAAAGAGCCATGGAAGATTCTTAAGCAGGGGGTTAATATGGTCATTTTGAAAAGATCACTAGTGTGCTCTCTGGAGACTAGATGGGAAAGGGGCCGTCAGTTAGGGTGCTCTTGCAGTAGTCTGAGTGAGCGATGATAGTGACTTGTGATGGCACGAGAGTGGTGAAGATGGAGGGAATGGACTGACGAAGAGTGTACAAGCAACAGTACGTACTTGGTAATGATGTCAGGGGTGAATTTTTATTTGTCTGGTATAAGAAACATTTCTGATGTTATTGCCATTCAACGATGTAGGAAAGGCTGAAAAAGGCATCTTTTTTTTTTTTTTTTTTTTTTTGAGAGGAGAGAGTTCAATGAATTTAATTTGGGATATATTGGGATATATTAAGACATTCAAGAGAAACTGTCAAGCAGATGGCTGTGTGTAGGGCCTGGAAGGCAGGGCAAAGTCTATGCTGGGAATATAACTTTGTGAGCCATATAGATGGTAACTAGGCCATTCTACAACTTAATATATGTGTCCTCTAGAATAAGAATAGATGAGAAGAAGCTAGGGTAGCATAGGGGCAGCCTGTGGTTTTTAACTCTTCTCCCTCCATAATCAAATTGGGATGAGCCAAAAACCCTCTCTCCCTATAAATCATTAATGGGAGAATGTGATTTTTCTAGGGGAAGACTTATTATTCAGTGTTGACAAGAATTATAGGAAGCTTTCATTAAGAAGATATAATAGGAGTTTTAGATGAACTCTTCCAAAAGAGTACAAAATCCCTTAGCTTCACAGCACACGTCTAACAGTCTCAATCTCAAGACTTACAGAAAAAAAACTGGAGACAAATACTATGACAACATGAACTAAATGTTTTTGATTTGATATTTTCATGAACATATATACATACATATATCATGCTGAAGACTATCCTTAGATTTCTAAAAATTAATTATTTCTTGTCCTATTTATTTAAAAAGGAAGTTTATTTTCAGAATTGAATTATGTAATTGCTGTACTAAATCCTGAGTAAAAAATATTTTGAGAACCTGCAAAGCTATTTATCATTGTATTTAATTTTTCTTTAGTGTCTCTCATCAAATGAGTAAAGTAGAAACAGAGATATTTGTATTTCACTGCTTTTTGAGGTATTCTTCTAAATATTTGGCTAGAAACTATAATCTGAATTACTACGATGTGTAGCCATTAATTTGCTTTCATAATATGATATACTAATGTAGGTCAGTGACAAAACACCACTTTAAGGTGCTGGTAGCTAATAGGAACGCATCGACATGAGAACTTGTCAAAAAGGCCTTTCATTGTAAATTAAGGAACATTTGATATATGTCAAAATAGCTCTGAAATTAGACCCTCCCGTCTCTCAATCTCAACCCTTAATTAAATGGAGGCTTCATCTGTATAATAACATTTATGGTTTATTCCATTCCTTGACTATTCATTTTAAATATTGAAACTTCATTATGGAAAATGCCATTTTATAACAGTTTGGATATTTCTTTGAATTTTCTACAAATATTTGGCTCCTTTGAGGTTATAATAGGGAATTAAATACATATTGAGTATTAAAGTTCTCTTTTTAACAATGTTCATAATAGTGATTGATTAGACAAAAGCCTATGACAATTGCTTCTTTGTTGATAAACTTGCTAGTTATTCATTAGGTTTTTTAAAAATTTCATTCATTTAAAAGTGTTCTGTGATATTAAGTAAATTAAATAGTATTTACATAAAAAAGTTAATTTTTCATGTATAATTTTGAAAAGTCCAGATTCAGTTGAAATTTTCAGCAATAATTTTTATTCATTTATTTGATGAACTGGCCTCAAAAAGAGAACTTTAGATTTGTTAACAAATTTGGTCATTTAATTACATGGGCAATTTACATAAAGTTGGTGTCATTTTTTATAATTTTTCCTTATTTCTATTTTTTTGCTTTATATAAATTGTTGAGAAGAAAATGTAATAATTTCACTGATCAGCAATGATATTATTTCTTCAATGTTTCTTCTATACATGGAGATTTCAGACTGCCAACAAAAACTAAAATTTTGAATGATTAGTGATTTGAATGAGGCAGGAACTGTGATAAACCCTAGATATGAATTATCTAATATGATTGCTATACCAGTATGAGATTGAAAGCCATATGATTTTCATTTTATAGATGAGGAAAATGAGATTATCCAAGATTATATGCTGGTATTTCCAATACAGGAAATCCAACCTTAAACCTAATACATTAAATCAGCAACATTGGGAAGATTTATCTCTCTTATCATTAGAGACTTTTTAATTAGAAGAAGATACATATATATATTTATATATGAATGCATATATGTATTCATTTGAACAAATATGTACATGTACTTGTTCATTATTTTAACATACTATTAAATAGATGTGAAAGAAAATTAGTTGTGGCAGAAAATTACTGCTGAAAGTACAAATTTCCTGTTTTCTTTCTTTTTTTTTTTTTACTTAAAATTCTGACTACTTACTTTATTTACTCCTTTAAATTATGTTGATAATGTAAAAGTGTAATGTTAACATTTGGGCGATAGATCCTTGGGAGTGTGGGCCAGTAAAAGTAGGGGCGGATAAGATGATGCATGAGGGATGATTTATTGTAGGGTGCCCAGTGAAGAGGACGGAGTTAGTGACTTGAGCCATAATGAGCTTGGTCATTCAATGGATTTTATGTATTTTCTTATTTGTTATACAAATGAATTGAAAAGAGTTAAAATGAGTTTGGAAGTATATAATAGAAAGTTAAGAATTTCATTAAAGAACCTGGGAGCAGGAAAAAGAAGTTACATCAGCATCTTGGAAAATAACGAGAAATACTTGTCATACTCCAATTATGGCACCAGATTTCAATACCACATGATGGTTACTGAGACCCTGCAAAGAGTAATGCAGTAAGTGAAAAAGTCAAACTTCTTCAAAGTTATAAACAGAGTTGTTGTTTATGCCTCAGGCAAACTTGGCAGGGCTAAGAAGAGGGTAGGATTTGTAAAAGCCAGAAACAAAATTTAAGAAAAGTCAAAAGATTCTAAGTCAGTAAAAAATGGCTTGAGGTTTAGGGGGAAAAATATAGTGGGTCCAGATAGATAAGTGTTTCCTTTATCCATTTGGATTAAGAGAATTAGGGTCACTGTGAAGTGGAAGTCGAGAAAGTAGTACAGTCAGAGAGAGAGAGTTTGGCTCCAAAACTTAGAAATAAATTACAAGATCATTTTATTAGTTTTAGAAGAAAAAATATGTGCTTCCTGTGAAGAAAAGGAAAATATACAATCATATTAATCAAAAACCAAAGATATCAGGAAATTAACTTCCCAAAGACATCACCATGTTAAAATTCTAGTCAGCATCCTTCTAGACATGTCTCTAGGCATATGGTGTACAATAGTACATGAACAGGGTCATAACCATGCAAATTATCCTTAGCAATTATTAATTACCATATTAATCCAACATAGATTTCTTTTCATGTCAATAATTTGTACTGTTTTTGTGTTGGTAGTCAAATCATTTGCCCAATGTCACATAGTTAGTGTCAGAGAAGGGATTTGAACCTAGACACCTGTATTTACAGCCCTTGCACATAACTACACTGCTTACCCAATCTCTATATAATCCATAGTCTTCTCAAATTATATTTTTAAAAATAAAATGATCCTAACATTTTCCATGTCATCATATTGGAGCTACAAATATAGTTTTCCATATATGCTATGATATCCAGTTTTTTCCATTATAAATATTGTAGTGGGCATATTTACATATGCATCATATGGTGATTTTTATTCTTATAGTAATCGTTCCAAAAATTATGTATATTTTACATTTGAATATACATTGGCAAACTGCTTCCCCCAAAAAACTGTCATAACTGCATTGAACAAGTATGGAAATAAATATTGCCTCCCATACACTCCAACATAGGAATAACTAATTAATTTACTGATTACATTTACTAATATCTTAGGCAAAAATAAATAACTTAAGTATTCAAATTTATTTAAAAATTATTTAGATAAAACAATATTGAACATGTTTTTAGGCCACATGTTTTTGAAAATAGATTTTGAAAGGCATTGACCCAGCTGTTTTACAACTTAGATCAGTTGAAGTCTGAATAGGTAATTTGGTTTAACATCTAACATAAACATGATCTCCTAATTTCTCTAGGGTGAAATTAGAATAATTTCCAAAATATCATTTAAAATTAAAGTTAGGCAAATGGTGCTGTGAAAATTTAAGCAAAAACAATTTTACATTTAACAATAAGGGACTATGGCTACAAAATAATTATTTACTTAGTTATTTTTTATTTATTTTCTTGTTTGTTTAAAAACTACAGGGACATATTACTTAGAAGTTTGTAATAGATAAAATAGGTTAAACATATAAAATTAAATTTAAAAGTCTTGTGCACTTAAATGTTGTAAGTCACCCATTTGACTTGCTACTACTCTTAAGATGTCATGATTTTTGGCACTGTAAGTTTCCCATACTGCTTGTTTTATTAACAGACTCTCACATTATTAATAGCAATCATGACAATTCTAAGAAGGGGTATTTACGAGTTTACTTAGGAGCATGTGGAAAATGTTTCCAGTTGAGAGCAGGTGCTTATAGAGAGAGGAGAGTGTGTGGCTCAGCCCCCGAAGGCTGAGGCTCCCCGTTATCTGGGAGATGGACAATTCAGCTCCTGTGTATATATCTTTGAGATTATCAAAGCCTAATATTTAAAAATATTAGGAGTTGAATGATAATATTTGGTAATAATTGCTTATGTTTCATATTGTATGATTTAAACAAATATTTTTACTTTGAACTCTTGTGACACCAATTAATTTAATGAGTATTTTTGCTTCTCAGAAAATAAATGAGTGATAATTCTTTTTTCCCATTTTATTCTTTCCTCCCAAATCCCAAATACATAAAGGAATGTCTCAACTTTTGAAAATGGGAATGCAGCATGGAAAAATAAAATATATATGTGTGTGTGTGTGTGTGTGTGTATAAAATATATATATATATAAATAAAACAAAAATCACAAAATTTATTTCTAGCATCAGGGAGCATTAGAGTCAAAACTTAGCTTTGGCAATTCACTAACCTTCACTGGGGTTATTCACTTTTTCAAATGAAAATAAAAACATATGCTTTTTTGGACTTTTAGAGAGGGCTAGAGATCACTGGTAAGGTCCTTGGTATTTACTAAGTTCTCAGTCTGTAAAGGTGACGCACCAGTGGAGTCTGAATCGTTCCTGCATTGTGTTAGCTGTTCTACCTCATTCAGAAGGGGAAAACAGCTAGACTTTGGGTGTGTATCATTATTACACTGATCTCTCTCTTCCAGGGTCCAAAAGGCATTTTTGCAACATGCTTAGGAACTTGTTCTTCTTGGGGCTAGTCATTGGCAGTGGCAGTGATTTCTCAATGGAGAAAACCGATGGGGTAATTGGCAGGCCAGGTCCTCAAAATTCTCTGCCTACCATTGCCACTCTTGGAAAAGCAAATTTAAGTTTCTAATTTGACATATTTTGTAGTAAATTTCATTTGTTTTTTTCTTGATGAGCTAGGCTGGAAAAAAAAAATAATGGCTATCTCTAAATACCAAGTTTAAGATTAAAGTTGAAGCACGATGATGAGACTAATGACATTTTGGTTAGAATTTGCTGGGACTTTGTGATTATTTCCAAGAAAACTGAAAAGCTCTTAATTTTAGAGAAGGATAAGTATGCTTAGGTATACATTTCAGTCCAGAGTAGTAAAAAAAAAAAATGTTACTACCTACGCCTTCAGGAGTCCTGATCTCTTGAGGTGCTGTGATAACTGGTTAAAAGGCAAGGAAGATTTGGTTCAAAGAACCTTGGCACATTCATTGAGCACATAACATATGACTTCTGACACTACTAAGAGAAAACCATTTCACAAGTTTGATTTAGAGGGGAAGACCTGATAGAAAATTTTAAGGATTAAATGATGCCTCTCCTGTAGTGTTATAATAGTTTTTCTATCTTCTTCACTATATTCCTGCACAAATTTCAAAACCCATAAAGAATGGTATCATGAAAGCAAGAGGAAAATTCCTTTGTGTTTACCTCACGTGTTTGTTTGTTTGTATGTTTTATAGTTTATGGCCTGCCTAGCTGCTGAAATTTCAGGAGTAGATTTTTTTTGCCTAAAATTTACTGATTTGGTAGAGACCTAATTCAACCTTTAGTTGGAGACAATTCAGGATGTGGCATAGGATTCAATATACAAACAGGAAACTTGTGTATAGAATATCACATTCCTACCCAAGAAGGAGAAAACTCAGTTCCCCACAATATTTACCTTCAAGCTGGGGTACTCTGCTTAGTTCACACAAGTCCTTTGAAGTAAAATATGAGATTAATGAAATATTTGATGAGCTTTCCAAAGATTCTCCACATGCGGGTCAAATATTTTTCCTGGGAAATACTGGGAAGAATGTAGTGAGGGGCTTAGGGTGGGAATAGCCATGTAAAGACAGGGGACCCAGATGACCAGTCGCCCCGCATGACTCCGTAAACTTGATGGCCCCCATGTCAGAGGCTGTCGAATACTGTATTTGAATATAATGTTAAGAGCCTTAGATTCAGTGAAATTTTTATTTTTTTCATCTATAAAACATGCAAAAGTCTTTGAAGTTTTAGTTTTAGATGTTAATGGGTAACTCTGTTAGATGAAAACAAAGAAATGTATTAATGATGAAATCTGAAGTAGCAAATGTGGAAACCTTTATGTAATAATATTTTTTAAATTTACAGTGCTTTATTTAAAAAATAGGACATCTGTGTCATTTTGTGGAAGACAATTCAGAATAATATTTAGCAGTTCTGTAGTCAATTTTTTATAAAGTTAATACCTTGATTTGAATAAAGTAGTTTTTATACAAATACATTGTTTATTTTTATCATTGTTTTAACATTAAAATTTAAATTACATTCTTGCTCTTTTGTTTACCAGTAAAATTCATGTCAATTTAATGTGAAAATTTAAAATTAACTTGTTAAAGAATTTCATTGTTTTCTCTTGATGAGAAACTTTCATCAATCTTCTTATATAGTATATTGCATATAAATTGAGCTTAAATTAAGAATTAAATTAATGCTTTCAACTCTTGGCTAGCACAAACCTAAAAATATTACATCAACTCTTGTTATTT
This sequence comes from Propithecus perrieri, assembly GCA_963574695.1. Classification (NCBI taxonomy): domain Eukaryota; kingdom Metazoa; phylum Chordata; class Mammalia; order Primates; family Indriidae; genus Propithecus; species Propithecus perrieri. The sequence goes on along the minus strand of CAUYRB010111110.1, from coordinate 91,135 downwards.
AGTAAACACTAACAGTTGCCTTCTAAAACCAGAGGTTTCTGGGTTTAATTTTCTTACCTTACTTTGGGCTTTGGAAAGTCTCTCAGAGTGGCTCAAATAATTTATAACAATGCTGTTCAACATGTGCTGTGGAAATAATACAAAACTGTTCATAATCAAAGCCTTTCACTAAAGTCATGTGAGGAAGATATGATCTTTTGATTAAATCCAGTATAATAAATAGAACCTTACTACTTTTCATTTTACAACTCATCAAATTAAAGATTAAAAAATATTTCCCTCTAGTGGACAGGAATACAGTGTTAACCAAATTATAGGGGTGGGTAGAGGTAGTGGGGATATAAATTCACATTGATACTGAAATTGTAGTTAATTCAAAATAACCAATGGAATCAAGCAACACAAATGAGCTGAAGGCTAATTTAAAGTAATCTACATGTTGTTCATGTATCAAAATATTGTTCTATTTGGGATTACTTAAATGACAATGACAGATTTTAACTATTTTTGAGGAAGCTATTGGAATAGACCTGCAAGTGGAACATTTTGTTTATGTGCTTGTTTATGTACTTGTGTTTATATTCATGGGTGCAGTAAGTATGGTAGAAGGATATAATAATAGTCTTTATTGCTTTGAAGTGTAGGGCAAGTGTGTAATTTCAAAAGATCTTTGCATAAAAGCAAAGGCAGGTAAACTAAGGTTGAAGGAGAGGTAAGAGATCAAAATAATGACCCAAAAATAGCAGCTTACCAAAGTAGTCTTCTATTTTCCTGCCCTATTCTTTTACACATACAAATGATAGGGTAGAAGCTAGAATACAGTGGACTGAAGATTGCCAAGCAGGTGCTGAAGTATGGATGAGTGTGTATTGATATTTCTAATAACCAGACTGTAAAGGAAAGGCAAGAAGGGGCTTTTTGATTGGGGGATAAATGTTTTTGTTTTTCAATATGGGAGAGATTATGCATATTTATATGTTGTGGGAATTAACCATGACTGACTATTATTTATAGAAGAGATTAGAGTGTTTTGAGAGATTTCTTCATATGTGGTACTGAACTTGGCAAAGTTGAAGTTACAAAAGAATAATAGAAAGGAAAAAAGAGGCAAGAAAAGAAATTGGGCTTTTAGGGAAATGCATTTTTAAATAATGAAGAATACTAGAAAAGAACATAATGTTGGCAAAAAGTTATGGTTTGTTTCCTATAATGTAAGTAATTGTAATTATTCTTTGCAATCCTGAAATGTACAGTATTGTTAAAATATTCAATTTTTCACTTACCATGCCTTTTTACATATGGGTAAACCTCAATAGGTGTTTTGCTTTTTGCTTTAAGCTTGGTTTGACCTACTAAGATTTTTCTCCTCAATCAAACCTCACCTCATTCATCTTTTGACTCCATTTCTCTACACCCATATCTCAAAATCTGCCAGCGCCCTCTTAACCCTCAAGGGCGATGACCTTTTGTCTGTACTCCTCCTAGTTGACAACTCCGTGGTCAGTGATATTTTGGACAGTCTACCATACTCAAGTGTCTCTTCATGTAACTTCTAGAGCACTTCATTTTTTTTTTATTCTCCTCTACCTCTGACTTTATAATCATACTCAGTCTCTTTCCTTGGCTTCCCTAGTTAAGGATTCACATTCATCATGGTTTTATCATTACTTTCTTAATTTCTCATTGTACGTGCTCTCCCTTAGGAATCTCATCTATTCTATTGTTGTCAAATATCAACAACCACTTAGAAGCTCTAAAACTTTATGTCCAGCAATAACTTGTCAATCATTGGTTAGCTCATCATCAGCATCCAAAAATGAATTCTTCACCTTCTCCCCCAAAATCTTCATAGTCACCTCTTCCCTATCTGATTTTGTGATAATGGAACATGTAACATAACTAGGCTAATGAGGAAGATGTTAGAGAGATAAAGTTGTCAACAACAACAGGAATGAGCATGTACTAGAACTATATACACAATACTTAATTTAAAAGCCAGATTGGAAAATCATTGTGAAAAAGGAAAGTAGAAGAGATCTCACATAGAATTTTAAACCAGAAACTCAGGTAGGAAGGAAAGGAAGTAAGAAGAATGAAAGCCGCTATATCCTAGAAGTACTATACACATGTGTTATATTGAAAATTGTGAACAAGCGGAAGAGATCAATCACTGGCAATGCTGATTAGCTAAATATTAAAGAAATGTTATAGGAAACTGAAAAGTTTTATAAAAGCACTATTATCACTTAAATTGATAGATGAAAGGAAATTTTGATTATTGCTAGGTTTGCTTTATAAGCAAAAATAAATGACAGCCAAAAGAATGGTATAATACATGCCAGCTCTATTCTCTTTGGCTATGTGAGAGCAGTAAGGCATGAACCTCTTTCTTTCAGTCTGGGTCTCTTTCTCTCTCTCTCTTTCCTTCTCCCTCTCTCTCTGTTTCCACAGAATCCAGGGTATGTAAGGGATGCTGGTTTAGGCTGGTTTACCTACCTCTTTACTGGAGCTTCTAGGAGAGGGACCAGAGAGCAAACTTCTCTCCACACTCCTAAGAGATCTGTTACCTGAGCCAAGAACATAAGTTACATTGGTCTGGCGTAGAAGCGTAGCAACATGATAGTGGTAACTTGAGTTTCCAGAGAATAGTTGCATGAGGGATTTAAGGGATTTACTAAAGCACAGGCTCTTACTTGGGGCTCTTAGAGTAGTGAAAGCCCCTAATACCAAAACGATTGCTGTCTAATACCAGTGTGTCTTTCAGGAACTGTCCCTATTACTGGAAAAAGCTTGTGCCTCAAAAACATTTCTCATCTAAGTCCTCACGCTAACAAGTCCCCATTCCATGATTCGGGCTCAGAGTCCCTCATCTTGAGCCTCTCCCAACTGTAAGTAATGTGACCTTCTTAGTGATCAAGAACATATATTCTATTAAAAAAATGATCATCTTCCACAGAGTTAGCCAAGGTATAAACTTCAGTGTCATCTCAACTCCTTCTTCCTCAACTCCTACATTCAGTTCTTCAAGTCCTGTCTAATAAGATCTCTAAAATACATCTCTCCCCCATGTTTATTCCCAGACCTATACAAGGTCTCTCCTGTATCTGGAGAAATAATGGCAAGCTGAGAGAGTAGTACCAGTGTCAAGATTTGGAGTAAATTATAAATTACGTGGCACATTTTAATGCAGTTATTTCAGGAACATAGCAGGCGCTTTATCACAGACGTGGCCTTGAACACGCTATTTTCTCTCTCTGGAATGTCTTTCCCCCTTTGTTCCCACAAGCATCTTTCCAAACTTAGGTTAAACGTACTGACTTTGTGAAACCTGTTAGACCCCCAGATTTAGCCATCCTCTACTTTGTTCTCGTATAGTACTTTTCATTTTCTTCTGTTGAGGTACCTATCTTGTGCAACTATAATTACAATTTTTAATAAATTGGACACACCAAATAGGCTGTAAGCCCCTAGAGACCGCAGCTCACGACATTAATCATCATATCCCCAGCACATAGCCTCGTGCTTATTATAGCAGTTGCTCAGTAAAGATGATTGAAAGTCTGTATTTGAGATGAAAAGATAAAAATGCTCCTTGTTGTTGCCATTGGAGAATAATTTATTTGTGTTCTTTCTCCAGAGAAAATTTGGTTTAACTTTCAAAATGTATTCTAACAAGAAAAAAGAACGTCTGTCTTTTGCCCTTCTATGCTGACCTCGTGAACCCAAAGCCAAAACTTATTCAGATTAAGGTAGTTGATATGATTAGTGTTAGGAAAGATTTAATGTAATGACATTTGGTTTACTTCAGGAAAATTTGTATGAATATGAGTCTCATGCAATATTTTAACATTTTATTGTAATTAATAGCTGACTCTACAGGGCAAATGGGATCATAACCCTTAGTCCAATTTAAGGATGATGAATTGAGGCTTTTTCCAACAAGGCAGAGGTTCAAAGCTATGTTGCTTCAGATACAATACTTCAAATTGCAATTATAATTTAAGTAAATGCAGGGTCATAATTGTTGATATTTGGCTAAAAAAGGAGCTTAGTGTCATTATAGTGATATTTGTTAAAACAGAAATTATAAAGCAATTATTAAATAAATACCTATCTGTGCTCTGAATTATATGATATGAGGCTGATGCTAACTACGATGCTCATCCTGACACTGAGGTGCTTAATATCAGGTTAGAATGTTAAGAAACAGGAAAATCATCAAGCAATACATATCTCCTGGATAAAAGAGGAGAATCATTGCTGAGTAATTCAAGAAGGTGTCAGGAACATTGATCCAAATATCATTATGGGAATTCTAGGTGGGGAACACCCTGAGCAAAGACACTTAAAATCTCAGGATTCTTTACCTTTCCACCGGTGAGAGGCTGATATTACAGAGAAATGGGGTTTCAGGTTGGATGTTCAGTTTGAGGACCCTTTACAGAGGCCCTAAATGCCACCCATGCAAAGGGATCATGATGCTGTGAAAAGTCATCAGGGGACAATGTAGGTTCTTAAGCAGGAAAATTACTTGATAAAAATAGAAATTTCAAAATGCTATTTTGGTAATTGTAAGATGTCGTGGATTTGGCAGGGACTGGAGGCAGGATGAATTATACTACTCACATTCTTCATCTAGTTATGGTGCTCTGACAACTTCATGAACAATTTCTCCATCCTTTTTTATGCCCCTAGTCTACTCGAGGTCTAGTTTTGGAGTTATTTAGAACCCAAATTTAACTATGATAGGCATAGTTTTAATAGACAGCATGAAGTAGTAAAGAGTACAAAGGACCTGTGGTTTTGATCTCCTTTAGGCTATAACTGGCCACAGGACTGTGACCAGGTCATTTGATATCCTCAAGCTTTCCTTCTCTAATATGGAAATAAGAGCATTGACCTGGATGACCTCTAAGGCCCTTTCAGATGAGCTTTTCTACAGACGAAAGAAGTAATGGAAGCTTCCAAAATGGTGACCTTGTCATGGAGCAGCTAAAGTACTGAGGATATATTTTAGTGAATACTTAAGAAGAATACATCTTCAACACTTAAAATTTAGTGGAATATTTCACACTCCTAAAGGATAGGTGGTAGGTTCATGATCACTGCAGCACATAGGCAATTACCTTTTCCAAGAATATATTAAAATATAGAAGAAAATAGCAGAAAATTAACCCTTGTAAATGTCACAGTGTGCTTACTGTATAATTTAAATGGTTTAAATAAAGCTACTTATTTGCATAATGATGTTTTTGAAAGTTATATCTTAAAAATAACAATACTATGCATTAATTTGAAATTAAAGCAAAAATAACAAGTGTAAATTAGTCTGGAAAAGATGTCATGTCACTATATAATTAGATGTATTAATAAACATGTGGGCTATCACTTATGAAGCTAACTTTGGCATGGCAGTATATTTCAAGATAGTGGGTCTATGTTTTCTATTTAAATTTTTTCTGTGTTTGTTTTGCAAGCATTTATTGATTGCCATCAGTTTGTTAACCTCTATAGCATGGATACAACTATATAAGACAGATGTATAAAAATAAATACCTTGCTAGTATTACTTATCTAAATTGAAGTCTAAATTTGATCACTGTCGGAAATGATTTGTAAGAAACATTGTGTGAAATGTATCAGAGTACCCAGAGAAACACTAAAGATAAGTATTTCTAATGTCATAAAACTAAACAAATTATTACAATGTCTAGACAGAGTCCAAAGACATGTAGAAAATTTTTGATAAATTGGTTTTATAGACCAAACTAGACATTTTATTTGTTTAAATATCATTTAATTTTTCAAACCAGTGAAATAATGCTTGGCATGAAGTTTAGTTACTTAAAAAAGTCAAAGGAAAAAGGCATTTTATCCCTTGGAGTATTTTACATTAGTCAACAAACGTTAAATATTTATAAGAACCAGAGCAGTATTTCCAATAATCTAGTCTAAGTAGTAGTATCATTGAAGTTACCTGGTGTATTTGGTAAAAATGCAAATTCCTGGGGATTCTGCAGACTTACCAGGTCTCTGTGTACACCTCTGAAATCTGTATTTTTAACAAATTATTGGAGGTGGTTTTTATGTACACTTAATGTAAAAGATACTTTTCCAGAAAAACTCTTTATTCATATCCTACTGTTGGAAATTTTTACATGCCATTTGATGATGCACATTGGAGAGCAGGGTGCTGAATTTTAATGTTGAGAAACAAGATTATGCTTTGGTACTTAGAAAGAGATAGAAACAACCAATTGTTTTATTATCCATAAGTGGCCTTTTCCATCTTGCAGTTTCTGCCTGAAATAGAGAAGGCTAATAAAATATGCCCTTTTCAGTGATGAAGCTCTGTGAGTGGCCTGTGCATTTATGTTATATTAAGATAAAACAAAATATTAGATATTGGAAATTAACTATTCTGTTTTACTTTCAAAACAGGTTTCCCCAGAAGGGATATTCCCGTAATTTGGCTTTCTAGTCTTTTTTTTTTTCCTCATAAAATCACCAAATTCACTTTCAAATTCTATAGGATTCAGTCTTTTTAATGCTAAATACAAATTTTCTAATGTGCCAGCATTAATTTTTAAGCAATCACAGCCTCTGTTAGTAATATTGCTGTATAGGTTGAAAATTTCTTCCAGAAATTCTTGAGATCCCTGTCTTTATATATAGATACATCCTTTCCACTTGCCTTTAAGCAAAATAACCATTTATCTTCCACACCCAAATAAATGTATTACAACTAAAAATGGTGAGTTAACAAATGGGGATGTTCTCCAATCTGAGGCTAGTAGCTGTCAGTAATTTACCAGATAGCAGGTACCATATCTTATTAGTTCAGTACTTCTGTGGCCCATAGGGTTTTTGTACACAGTTGTTTCCAATGACATGAAAGTTGAGTGCTAGTCAAATTTTATTGGACCCTGTGGCACTGAAGTGGAGAAAATTATATTTAGAATTTCAGCACCTTCATGAGAACTAAGTTTCTTTCGAATCAGAATTTTAGACTAAGGCATCAATAACTTATTGCCTTCCTCAATGACTTAATTCAGTCATTATCTTTTGCTTATATCAGTGCAAGCATCTATAAATATTGTAAATTAAGTTGGTGTTCCATTCCTGAGAAACAAACTAACTTATTCTTTAGCTTCTTACTTATACAATTCCCTTCCAATTGTCTTTATTCTTTTGCACTACCTTTTCCTTACTAAAGTTTGGATTTCAGAACAGAAGGGGCCTTCTCACATTTTAACAATCAAACTGTATCATGTGATCTTATACTGACTTTGATTTCCTGAGGCATCTCTCTCCACTCTGTTCCCTTGCAAATGTGTTGGTGCCTGTAAGAATTTTGAAGTTTTCTGTCCAGCAGAATCTAATTGTTTGGAAAATGTTGAGATTGATGGATATGACTACAGTAAAGTCTAATAAGAATTGCTCTTACAGTCAGGATGGTTCATGGAAAGACAATTTACTTATCTTTTTATGTGTCTTGTCTCTTTTGTCCCTGACTCAACAGCTCCTCCCACGGTTCGTATTGTGCACTCAGGGTTGGCCTGTAACATTGAGGAGGAGCGCTACTCGGAAAGGGTCTACACTATCCGGGAAGGAGAAACCCTAGAATTGACTTGTCTAGTCACAGGACATCCACGTCCACAGGTGAGTCCCGAACTGTGACACCGTGGAAAATTCTTTGACCTTTCTCAGAAGTGAAAAAGTGTACATTTTAGCAGATTTGGCTAAAATTAATACGTGTGTGTGTGTGTGTGTGTGTGTGTGTGTGTGTGTGTGTATCTGTCTGTCTGTCTGTAACTTAAGCGCAAGTGTATGTGAAATGCAGGGCAACAGTGGTGATTTCCGAACATTCAAGCTTGAGGCATCCATGTGCAATAGAATGAAATAAAATTGTTTTGGTATTATGAGAAATTTAGAAAACACTTCTAAGGAAGCTGTTAAAAAGACAACTACAAAAATATCTCAGTAAGATAACAATTCAGATGGCAATGAATTTATTTTAAAATGTGGAACATGATTCCATGATGACATAATTGCAACTGAAGAGACATTTGTTCTAAAGATGTCGTGCACAAGGTCACATGTATCCTCCTTACCCCTAGTCATTATATTCCTAGAAAACTGAAAAACAAACATTTGCAGGTGCTGTATGCACTCAGGCTTTCAGAATCATCAGCTTTCTTAAGCTAATTTAGTAGCAAAAACAAAAATTAAGACTTTCAAAAGTCACTAAGATTACAACAATATGCAAAGAAAAAACTTATAGAAACAAAAGAGTTAGATATAAGATAATATATTTATGTTATGTATATATCATGCAAAAATCTAATTTGGATACAGAGTATTGAGATGTTTTACTCAATAATTGATAATTCTTATTGTTAATAACCTGAATAATTGAAAATTCACATTGGTAATCAACACAAACACTATGACAAGAAAAGAAGTCTCATTTAGTAGACAAAGTTACATATTTTAACTATTTGTTTTACAGAAAAAAACATCCAGCTCACATAGCTACAGAGGTGAAAGTGAAGAGCAGTGTGAAGGTTTTACGAACTCACCATTTTTACCTTGACTTTTGCTTCTGCCATCCTTAACTCTTAATACTCAAGGATCTTTTGATAATACCATTTTGACCCTGAAGAACAAATAAAAATAAGCCTAAGAAACTTCATGGAATGAAGCATTAGATAGATAGATACATAAAATTAAAATGGTAAATATGTAACTTATGCTTCTGGTAAAATGAAAACAAGCAAAAGTAATTAAGAAAAAATAATTATTAAAATTATTGAATAAAAATAAAACAATGTACCCTCATAATACCCTGAAATAAAAAAATTTCAAATTATAACACTTGTTATTAACTGAAAATAGATTAAAGAATATTAATAAAATTGATTTAAAATTTGGTTCCACAAAATTTGACCCAGAATAATTAGATTTTGTAGGAAAAAAAATGATTTCAAAACACAACGTATAAGGACAAAAGTGATAATTGTTAAAATCTGATACAAGGAAATAGGTAGATAAAGCATTTTTACTTTAAAATGTATACAGGAAAACAATGGAGTCCAGTGAAATAATTTTACCAAAATTTTAAAAATTATAGAATTAACTCCAGAGAATATTAGCTCCAAGAAAATTTAGTGTTGTTATAATTGATTATAATTTTTGTCTTTGTAGACATGAAATAAAAAAAATTCCAGAATCAAATTTGGGATCAAAACCGGAGTATCTAAACAAATCTAAAAGAAGCCTCGAGGAGCTTTATTATTATGAGAGGCAGTTTATGGCAAGAGAAGCCTCATTGAGGCTCCCATCATTCGCACACTGAATGTACCAAATCTACACCTCTGAACTCCAAATTATACTTAAAAATGCAGCTTCTTATCGCTGTTACTAACTTACCCCAAGTGTTTCTCTGCTCCTTCTCTCTCTATTCTGATGTCCTTTCAATATTAGAAATTTCTTATTTTCTCCATACATACTCCCTTTTATCATTCATAATTAGGAGTACAATCTTTGATCTCTAGCCAGTCCAGAAACAGTTCTGAAACAAAGGAATAAATCATTACTTAACATTTTTCTCCCTAAGCTGTTCCATTTTTGGATCCATTTCATTGTTTTCTGATCCTAAGAAAAATGAATTGTCCCAGTATCAACATTTTTTTCATTCATTCCTAGAAATAATTCAAGTGTTTGCAGGTGAATCCATTTCGGTGAATATTGCCAGTTTGGAAAATTAACTGGGCCTCCTCCTTGTCAACAAACTGTATAAAGAAGGCTGACAGAACAGCTGGGGCTTGGCATCCTGGCCCAAGACTAAAGGGCATTCTGTTGGCAATGGGTCGGGAGGATGATTTTTCTTGGCTGATACTGTGAAGCTGAAATGACTTTTTTCCTTGTCTAATCTGAGCATGACGATAGATGGAAATGCAGTGGAAGAGAGAAGTTGCTCATTCACTTATCAGTAAATTTCTTAATCTGACGCTTAGTCCTGCTATTCCTGTAGCAATGAGAGTTGTAAAGGTTATCCATTTCTGGAAGTATTCTAAAGCAGCACTGTTTTTCCCAGACTCTTTAAATTTTTCTTTCAAAATATGTTGTTTCTAATGAGTAGCGACTTGAGGGTATTGATGTATCCAAGGAAAATACAAGCGAAGGAGACGTCAGTGCAATTCCGTGGTTAAGAGCGTGATACTGGGACCCAATTACTTGGATATAACCCTGGCTCCACCACAACTAACAGTGTGACCTTGGGAAAGTTCCTTAAACTCTGCTCTGTGTGCCTCAGTTTTCTTATCTATATAATAAGGATGATGGTAACCATCATACTTGTATCATAGAATCCTTTGGAGAGCTTACATATATAGCTTGGTACATAATCATTATGTTGGCATGTAATAGAAAATATGTTGGCTTCATTTTTAAGTAATTTGGGAGCATCAACTCTAAGGTCTAGAGCTGAATGTGTACATATGAAAATAAGTGGATTTTAAAAATGGTTTTAACATTCTTATATTCTGTTTTAAATTAGATGCATTTAAATCAATTTCAGTATTTTTTTATTTTAATGCTCTGCAGAGCCTATACATTTCTGTTAATTAGCCTTTTTAGCTTGCAAGAAATAGAGTTATGTACAGACTACCTCATTTAATGAGGGTTTATTATAAAGATGCATGATGAAATAAGAACAAAAGGAAATTAGGTTTTGTCAGTAAATCTAACAATCTAGTGCAAGCTCTAAAAGTATATGATTTCAGGATTCAGCTAGATACTCTCTTTCACTCTCACTCTCCCTCCCTTTCTTCTTTCCTAAATCCCTTCCTTTCTTTTCTTCCTTCCTTCCTCTCTTTCTGTTTCTACTTTCCTCTCTCTCTCAAAATTATCACACAAATAACTCGGATAAATTATGAATGGAATCTTCTTGTAAATGATTTAAACAATAGGATATTTAACATGAATGTTCCTCTTCCCCCTCTAGCCCCACCTTCCTAGAGGTAAATATTAAATAGTTTGATGTGTCACCTTGCAGTCCTTATTCAGTGCATTTACATAAATATAATTATATACGTCCATATTCTATTTTCAATTTTAATACATTAAATAATGAAAAGTATTATTCTATTACTATAATTTTTCACTTGGCCGTGTGTCCAAAGCACCAAGTATGGGTCTAGCCTATGGTTCTCTATGGGTGGTTCTCAAATTTTCACTATTATAAACAATAATCTAATGAACACTTGTGCGTATGTGTGTGTGTACATCTTTGTGAAATATATGCTAGCATTGTTGTAGGAGAATTTCCTTCTGAAAGATGGATTTATTCAAAGTTGAAAGTGACCTTTTACCTTCTTGAGTGAATCTTTTTTTGATTTTTTGCCAATTTGATGCAAGAAAGTAAACTACATTCTATTGCAGTTTAAATTTGTATTTTAAATCACTAGTCAGTTTGAGTATTTTCCCACACATTTATCAATTATTTGTACATCTCTGTTTATTGGTTGTTCTTATCTTCTACTTTCTTACTGGTTTGCTGTTTGTCTTCTTGTAGATCTGTGAAGCTGAAATAACTTTCTTGCTTGTCTAATCTGAGTGTTTCAATAGTTGGAAATACAGTGGAAGAGAGAAGTTTCTCATTCACTTATCAATAAATTTCTTAATCTGATACCTATTGCTATAGCAATGAGAGTTGTAAAGGTTATCCATTAATAAATTCAATTGCTCATAGACATGTTGCAAATTTTACTAATACCTCCCCAGGTGTTATTTGTCTTTTAACATTGTTTATGCTGTTTTTTCAGAGGTTTTTGTTTTTAAAAGATGAATCATTTTTGGCTTCTGAATTTTGTATCTACTTTAGCAAGGTCTCCTTCATATCCATATAAAATATCTTATAATGTGCGTGTTTTTTTCCGAAGAGCTTGTAGTTATGTATACATCTGACAATTATCAGGAAATTGTTTTGTCCATAGTATGAAGTGTTAGTCTAGTGTTCTTTCTTTGCCTTTCTTCTCTCTTTCCATCTTGCCCGTATCCAAACAGGATAGTCAGCATTCCATCCTGCCCTTTTAAAATATTATTTTTATCAGTAAGAAAATTATAGTTTTCTGTTATTCTTTTCTGTACCAATGCCATTATATGTTAACTTCTATAGCTTTATAATATAGTTTGATATATAAAAGAGCAAGTCATTTCTTTATAGTTGTTTTTCAGTATTTCCTCAGTTAATCTCAAACATTTTTCCCCTGTGAATTAGAAAATGAGCTTTTCGTGTTCCCCACGCAAATGAATGTTGGGATTTTAATTACATTGTTCTTGCAGTGAGATCATGTAGTAGAAAGCATGACAGGCTTTTAAAAAGAAGTTCTCAGTAGGAATATTTTGAATATTAGAACTTAGAATATTTCAGACTTCTCAGACACAAAGTCAGTTTAACTGTAACCAGTATAATGTGGAGGTCTTTGAATTTGCTTTAGAAATAAACATGGGTATGCATATTTGGAAGGTGGGAAGATGCTAACCTTTCCTTCTCCTTTCAAAAACAAAACAAAAATGTGCATCAAACAAAGCAGCTCTACTTTTCTGTGTTTTATATGCTAGCTTTCTGAATAAGATTTCATTTGAATATTTTTCATCACTAAAATATTTTTGAAAACCACTCTTTAAAAATAACACTTACATCCAAAACATTCGTCTAAGAATCATTAAAATTGTCTACTAGTTGATCACACCTTAACTCTAGTGAGTGCTTGCTTTTTGGATAAAAAAATAAGGCAAGGCCATTTCTTCTATTTTATAATAGAATCATATTCAGTCATTTAATCTTTATATAAATGCATTTTTAACTCTCAAGGTTGTTGCAGAGTTATTGGTATTTTTTTCCTTATTAATCGTTTATGCAAATTCTAAGGTGCTGATCTTACAATAATGAAAATCTTAGTAAACTTTGGTAACCAGTACTTCAGTTTGAAACAATTAGTGCTATCTGTGTATTGTTCTTTATAGACATTTTATATATCTTGATTCATATTTCCATACCTTTTCTGATTAAGTCTATTAAATTTCTTACAAAAATGCTAATACATGCACATTAAAAATAGAAATACTAGATTTTTGGATTTATGTCCAATTAATATGGATAAAATTGGGTTCTGCTATCTAATCAGAAACAATCAAACATGACATGTATTTCTTTTTTGGTATAGAATTCAGTATAATTTGCTCCTTTCATCTGTGATAAATATATCTATATTGGACCTGTCTACTGCATCATGTGAGAGAATATACAACTAAAACACCTAATATTTTTTCAATGAATGTTTGGATATGTGGGAAGTGTTTAGGACAAGCATCCAAAAATTTTTTAATCAAAAATTCCATATTAATGGCTGCTTTCACAATCTCTGCTGCCCCCAACGCACATACATGCCTAGTCCTATCCCCAGGTCACATAAATCTTTATTGAGTTCATTGTTACATGGGTAAATGTACTCAGCTTATTTAGTTTTTCTGATGGTTGATGTCATACCTTCAAATTGTTTTGTTTCCATCAATTTTTATACAGAAAAAGCCTTTTTTTGAGTCAACACTTTAATATACTTCCAAAATACTAATACTTTTTACTCCCAGTGCATCAAAATTAACAAAAGCTTTTTAAAAATTTAATTAAAATTCTCACGAATACAGTCATCATTGCTCCTCAGGAGATCTGAACCTACTTACTGTTTTCTCAAACTTCATCTTTTATTTAATTCCATAGAAAATTTTTGTGCTTAGAAGAACCGTTTATTGTACATCTACATACCCTCTCAAAAAATATTAGTCAATGTACTTCATAAGACAATACATATCAATCATTTAACAGAGTGCCTAGTATAACATGAATACTTAGTAAATCATATTTGTGATTGAGTTGTTGATTTAAAATAATAATTTCTTCTATAAACTTAATAATTCTAAGCTATTACTGTCATCACTATACAATTGCATTTAACCAAATAAAATAGGTGGAGTATTCCTGCCTGTCCCATTGAAGTTGGTCTCAGCCATATACCCAGACTTGGCCACTGATTTTGAGGTAACTATAAAAGGATCTAGATTTTGATAATGTTGGGCCAGGGAGAATTTAAAGTGAAAACACTCTTCCATTACTTAAGTTTAATTATTAGTAAGAATATCAAGAGTCAGTCCTAATACGCTGTTCTGATGGTTCTTTGAAATTTAGACACCATGAAAAGTTACAGTAAGTAGGGTAGAGATGTAGGAACTGCCTTCACAGACTATTGAAGAAGGGCTCAGAACGCTTAGGGACATGGAAATATTAGCGTGGACTTCTCATATGAGGTTTATTTTTAGAGAGTTCCCAAAGGACACTCACTATAAGAAATGCACTGGTCAGATGGGCACTGGCATCTTTGAGACGCTTGGGGTGACTGTCCTCTGTATACTAGGGTTGCAATAGGAGATGCTAAAAATCAAAGGTATGATAGTATTCAGAAATGGCAGAAGTTAGGTAGTAACACTTCACCAACAGCCCCGATATAGATAATAATATAAATAGTATAAAGAGTAGCAAGGTCAGAGTAGCAACCAGAATGCTTTTATCAACTGAGGTTTGAGGTGATGGGTAATAGATTATGGTGTCTTTAGGGGTGAAATATAGGGGTAGCTGACTAGCGTGGTACTTGACTTATACAAGCAGACAAAAATGACACCTTAAGGAGGTTGACATTTTTCATTACAGTGGAAGGTCACAATTATTCAGTTTCCAGATTTAATTCAGTTTCCAGATTCTATTTCATGGAACCAACAGGGTAAGCCAGGTTTCCTTAAGAAAAGGACTAACAATATCACAAAAAGTTACACAAAAAATACTATCTGAGTCCATTTTCAAAGGGATTAATAGCTATTTTACATAGCAATTTGCACTGGGAAAAGCAAAATATCAAGGGCTTTTGAGAGCTCTCAAAGGTATGGAGTCTGAGCTAGCACTGACATCAGTGGACTTGCAACACTAACCTAGTTAGAGTGGGGGCTTACGAAAGGCAAGAGCTAAATGGAGTCCTGGCCCAGATAAGTGGGTTAGTCTGTGATTATTTCTCCCAGACTCCCAGGTGCATAATTGGGATGGACATACTTAGCAGCTGGCAGGATCCTCACATTGGTTATATGACCTGTGGAATAAGTCAGAATTATTTTGGTAGGAAAGATCTGGTGGAATCTTATAAAACTGTCCCTTCAAACCAGTATACTAAATCATTAATAATACTGCATCCCAGGAGAAATTTCAGAGATTATATGGTACCCTCAAAGACTTATCAATGAAGGAGTGGTGCTTATCAATGAATAGTGTACCTATTGATTTCACATGTAAAATACCTAAAAGGTCAGGTGCATGATGCCATACGATAGACTATGGCAAAGAATCAAACCAACACAGCTGCTGGACCAGATGTGGTATCTTCACAAGAACAAGTCAACACACCTCTGGTACTAGCTGGTATGCAGTCATTTGACAAATGCATGCTTTTCAATGTATATCAAGAAATAGAATTAAAAGGTTTGTTTTAATGTGGGATGGGCAGTAATTCACATGTACAGCTCCACCCTAGGTCAGCGTTAACTCTCTCACTCTCTGTAACATTATATTGCACAGGGAACTTGATTGTCTTTTAATCTACAGAACACTATACAGATAGTCCCTGACTTACGATTTTTCTGCTTTAGACTGGTGCAAAAGCAATAAGCATTCAGTAGAAACCTTATATTCAATTTTGAATTTTGATCTTTTCCCAGGTTAGCGATATGCAGTACAATACTCTCTCAAGATGCTGGTTAGTGGCAGTGAGCCACAGCTCTCTGTCAGCCCCACTATAATGAGGGTAAACAACCAATACTCTATAGTGTACTGTGCTGCCAGATGTTTTTGCCCAAATGTAGGCTAATATAAGTGTTCTGAGCATGTTTAAGATAGGCTAGGCTAAGCTATGATGTTTAGTTGGTTAGATGTATTAACCAACTTACAATGGGTTTATTAGGAGGTAACCCCATCATAAACTGAGGAGCATCTGTACTAGTACACTATTTTGATTATATCATGGCATTTTTACCTGTGCAAAGGAAGTAGCAATACTCTGGATGCCATCATAAGATATGTGCATGCCAGAGGGTGATAAAAGTTGTTATTCCTCACAAACCCTGCCACTAAGGATGGGAGTCCCAGCATAAGGTAGACTTTTTGATATTAGGGGCGGCATATACTACATTTAGAATATTATTCCTAGTCACTGTATCAGTTAACTTTGAAGGCCGTCGGTTTCAAGCAGGGCTCAGGGCAAGATAGAACTCTGCAGCAAGACCAGGTTTTAGTGTAAACTTCCTCGCTGCCCAGGCAGTATGGTCTAGTTACTTTCTACGGTAGAATACTAATTGCTGTTTTTAAAAAATTTGTATAAATTTATGGGGTACAAGTGCAACTTTGTTACATGCATAGATTGCTTAGTGGTGAACACAGGGTATCCATCACCAGAATAACATACTTTGTGCTCATTAAGTAATTTCTCATCATCTATCCCCCTCCATTCCCTCACCCTTCCAAGACTCCACTGTCTATCATTCCACTGTCTACGCCCATGTTTACATATTACTTAGCTCCCACTCATAAGTGAGAACATGTGATATGTGATATTTCTCTTTCTGTGTCTGAGTTGTTTCACTTAAGATAATGGCCTCCAGTGCCATCCATGTTGCTGCAAAAGACATGATTTCATTCCTTTTTATTGTTGAATAGTATTCCATTGTATACATATAAAAACATTTTCTTTATCTAGTCATCCTTTGATGGACACTTAGGTTGATTCTCTGTCTTTGCTATTGTGAGCAGTGCTGCAATAAACATGAGTGCAGGTATCTTTTTGATATGATGAGTTCTTTTCCTTTGGATAGATACCCAGTAGTGGGATTGCTGGATCAAATGATAGTTCTGTTTTAGGTTTTTTGAGAAATCTCCATACTGTTTTCCACAGAGGTAGTACTAATTTGCATTCCTCTTTGGTCAAAAAGGGTAGGATTCAGTCAATACATGCTCCCTTTTTTTTGGCCATTGGTCAGGCAGTTCTGGCACACATTCTGCGTGGCCCCTCAGAGGTTCCCAGTAGAATGGTGCTCCAGTTACTCTCAGCAACGACCAGAGCAATAACATTTTCTTGTACTGGGTTTTCCTGATTCCCTGTGTCACTGCTCCCATGTATTTTTATTCTTAAAAAACCCACTCCTATTGACATAATTAAGAAATGTGCTATTTAACTGGGACAATCACTAAATGGTAGATATCCCACAATATAGTTTTTTTTCTCAGATTAACTAACCTTAGCATAACATGAAGTAAATTTTTTTTATGATGGAATGATAATCAAATTAATTGATCTATTTTTATGAGTCTATGTTATGCATATGCTTTAAGTATATGTTATATATAAGTCCAGAAAGTACTACTTATTTGGGCATATTCAACATGTTGTAAATGATCATTTGTAGTTATATTTATCACTACTAATTTAAAGAGGTAGCATTAAATAAATATAGTAGTGATCTACTTGTGGCCCTATTGAATCAAATTCATCCTTTTGACTTATGGTTAGCACATTAATGATGCCAATTAAGACAATTAGATTTGCTTCAGTTTTCAAATCTCTAATGAAGTACTTATTGGAATGACTTTAAAATATGGAGGTTTGAAATTTAAAATTAGTAAGTTTACTCACATTATAGAAAGTACTACCTATCTACTTCTATGCTAAAGAATATACGGTCAGTGGTAATTGATAATCTATCCCAATGCTGGTTGTAAACATGAAAAATTTATTCAAATTAGATTCATCACAATCTTTTTCTGAAATGCTGAGAGATGCTTCAAACAGAATCAATAAGAAATAAAAATAATTCTATGATCTGAAGAGATTAACTTGTGCCACACCAGGAAGGTGCTTATAAAATGTGAGTATTTCTAGAACTAAAAAATAAGGAAACAGTTATTAAGAATGATCCAATCAATTATTTTTTAAGGAATTGTTAATCTTTTATTTTGATTTTCTTTTAGTGCCATGGTCTCAACAAAAAACTAAAAATAACATTTATTTTCCTGACAGTTTTATCTTTTTCCATCAGCAAACATTGATTTCTTCCTTTTTCTGCTTCTTGTGGTACATGAGAAAACATTATCCAGTACAACCTGGCCCCTTCTCGTTTACTTACTTGCCTTTGGCAGAAATCATTAAATAATGTCAGATAAGCTTGAACAGAGCAAAATCCTTAGTTAATTAGTGCCTTCTCTGTTGGTTGTCATAGAAATTCTCTAAGTTTCAATATGAACTTTTAGGCATCCAGGTCTGCAATATGGTAGCAAATTTAAGTGCTCTTTTGTGTTGACACCATGTATAATCAGAGCAACTGACAATTTTGAATAACTTTTCACAGCACCTTCAAGAAGATGGATTGTAGCCAATCAAACTTACAGATATTTGGAAAGAGTTTTCTGAAATAGCACAAAAACATTATGTGCATTACTATATAGAATGAATGTAAGCCTAGTTCATGAGATACGCAAATTGGACATCAGCTAACATCCCACATTAGTCTAACTGGTTCTCTAACTCCAAAATTGTGCAAGTGCTTGAATTGCATGATTGTATAATGTGTTAGTTTCCTAGGGCTGCCACAAGAAAGTGCCATAAACAAGGTGCTTAAAGCAACAGAAATTTATTCTCTTACATTTTGGAAGCTAGAATTCTGAAATCAAGGTGTCAGCAGGGACATCCTTCCTCTGAGATTCTGGGTACAATTCTTCCTTGCCTCTTCTTAGCTTCTGGTGGTAGCTGTCAGTCCTTGGTATTCCTTGTCTTTCAGGGGCATCTAGTCTCTGCCTCTGTCATCACATGTGTATGTGTGTGTGTATCTGCCTTCACATGGTGTTTTCCTCCTCTTGTAAGAACATCGGCCATATTGGATTAAGGGCTCACCCTACTCCAGTATGGTCATCTTAACTAATTACATCTGCAACACCCTATTTCCAAATAACATCACATTCTGAGGTGCTTGGAATTAAGACTTTAACATATATTTTGGGGGCAAACAATTCAATCCATAACATACATTATTTGTTTTTTTAAATTAGGTCGTTTATATCTTTAATGAACTGGTGCTGGGGCTACATTTAAAGGGTCTGGTGTACAGCACGGTGACTATAGTTAATAATAATGTATCATATACTTGAAAATTTCTAAGAGAGTAGATCTTAAATGATAAGTATGTAAAGTGATGGAAATGTTAATTAGCTTGATTTAACTGTTTCACAGTGCATACGTATATCAAAACATGTTGCACACAGTAAATATAAATAATTTTTGTCAATTACATCTTAATAAAAATAGTAATAAAAAAGGGAACATGATGTATATAATGACTGCTGTGTGTCACTAATCTTGAAGGAAATGACAGTGCTTTGCCTACTGAGTATATTTCTTGTCTCTTCCACTTGTTCCCACCCCTTCCTCTTGGGTAACTGGGTAAACAGCTTGTTCATCACCTCTTCCTCAAAGCTTTGGTTGGTCTAAGAGACTTGCTTAGGTACTCCTTTTATGTGGTCCCAGAATACCTGATCATTTCCCTACCATAATACATCATAAGATGCCACTCTGGGGAGGTAAGTGATATGTTAGGCTTTTGAGTCAAACTGCATGGTTTTAAATTCTACCTTCTCTACTTTCTAGCCCTGTGAATTTAGGTAATTATCATAACCTCTCTTTCACTCATTTTTTTTCATGTACAAAACGAGGACACTAATAGTAATTATATAATAATATTCTTTAAGGATCAAATAAAACCATACAAGGAAATATTTAATATAAAACCCTGAATAATGATGATGATAGAAAAATAAAATAGAATAATAATATTCTTTTTTAAATTCCTGTCTCTCAGTTAACTATAAATGCCTAGAAAGCAAGGACTACATTTTGCATTACCATTTTCTATGATATTAGAGTACATATATATCATATGTGGCCAAGATAGTCCTGGTTTATGACTGTTGTTCTGATATATTTTCAATACTATCCTTTCTCTATTCCAAAAGTGTCCTTCTCTACAGGATAAAATACATGGAACCTATTGCTATTCAAAATAGCCAAGATATGGCATCAACCTAAGTGTCCGTCAATGGATTAATGAATAAAGAAAATTTGGATTAATACACAATGGAATCTTATTCTGCCATAAAAATTATGAAATTCTGTCATAAACAAAACACAGATAGAACGGGACGACATTACATGAAATGAAATAAGCCAGGCACAGAGAGACAACTGTCATATATTCTCACTCATGTGAAAGCTAAAAAAATTGATCTCATGGAGGTAGAGAATAGAATGATGGTTACCAGAGGCTGGGAAGTATAGTGGGGAAGGAGGGGTAATGAGGAGTTGGTTATTAGGTGCAAAAATACAATTAGATAAAAGAAATAAGATCTAGTGTTCAGTAGCACAATAGGGCAACTATAGTTAATGACATTTTATTGTATACTTCAAAATAACTAGAAGAGTAGATTTGAAATGTTCCCAACACAAAGAAATAAATGTTTGGGGTAGTGGATAACCCATTTACCTAGATTTGATAATTACACATTGCATGCTTGTATCAAAACATCACATGTACCCTATAAATATGTCCAATTATGTATCCAAAAAAAAGTTAAGAATTAAAGTGTGTGTATATATATATATACACACACACACGTGTATATACACACACACACACACATATATATATATACATACACACGTGTGTGTGTGTGTGTGTGTGTGTGTATGGATATCCCTAAACATAAAAGCTTCACACACACAGGGTCTTATTTATTGAATGAGTAAATATGATAGGCATTATCTTTTAAGGTTGATTGTTTGGTATTTTAATTAATTCTGTTGTCTTTGAAAAATACTAAAGTGTATTTTCCTGTGCATATGCCATTAACCTCTAAGAATTAAGCATTTAAGGAAACCTATAGATTCACTTGGGTCTGTGAGGTACTGTTGGATGCCATACACCTCAATGCCTGCAGGTATGTATTAAACGCTACCTTGGTGACCTAGAAGACTTCATGTGTCTACTTATTTTATTACTCAGCTAGGACTTAAAGACACTTGGGAACTCAATAATATGAAGCTGTTGAAGCCCTTCAGTCAAAGAAAATTCTAACTTTAAACCTCCATTTTGCTACTGATAGCAGCACACATTTTTAAGTACAAATGTAACAGTGAAACATTGGGATTTCCAGTGGCTGAAACATATTCACAAAGTGTTAGACAAAAACCTAGAAATTCGTTGCTTGGAATTTGTCACTTATACCAAACTACCAAGTTATGATCTTTTTTCTGAATAATATAGAGTTGATAGAAGCCTAGTTCTTGTCATAGAAGGGGAATATCAGTATCATAGAAAGTAGAACAAAGTTAGAAAAAGTATATGCTAAGACATGTTCCACTCCATATTGACAACCAGCCATACTTAATTTTGCCTTTGAGGGAACATAGCATCTGTTGCTCATATGGCACAGAACAGACAGCCGAAAGGTACAATTGGTTCTTTCACAGGCAGAGGGAATTTGGATCCATTAACTAGGATAGGTGATCCATAAGTTGTATATTCTATGAAGTATAAATTTTACTCACATATCTTTGGATCCTCCTTCTGGAGATCAACATATTGACTTAGCCAATATGTTAGTTAACAAAATTGGTAAATGTTCCAATATTGTGATGGCACCCTGTAACATCATGTTTATCAGTATGAGTATTGCTAAGTATTCTAGCCCAGCACTATAGTGATTTGATATGTTCATGGATTAAACTAAAAACTAAATTTAATCTGCTACTAGGAATACATATAAACTAACTCTACAACTGCCCTCACAACCATTTGTCTACTTGAGATTTTGATTTCCCCTGATTGTCCTTTGACAATCACAGTGAGTCCCATAACTTGACTTGTGACTGTTAAAGGTGGCTGCCTAAATATAAATGGCCAGTTAGAGAGTTGCTATCTAGGGAATACTGACTTGCTTTTTAGACAGTTAGTCACACAGTGGCATTTACCTTCATAAAATAAGGCCACTTTGGGTTCTAACACTCGTTTTGCAAGTTTATAAATCTGGTTTTGTTAGTATAATGAAAGCACATTAGTGATGGGTTTGCATTTTCCAAACTCCTAAAGGCTGATATACATATAAGCAATCCAACAGTCAGGTTGGGTATTTATAATGAGCAATGTGACTGTAGATTACAACAGATTGTTCCGCTTGTTAATTTGTGTAGGTAAGCTACAAATAAAGCTGAGTTATAATTAAAACGCCCATTTTTAAACTTGGAATGGCAAATGGAATAGACATTGTTCTTGTCCAACAGCATCTCTCACCCGGTAGGTAAGACAACCAAGAAGCCAAACAGAAATCAGATTGATGAATAGGACTTTCACTTGAAGTACCTGAAGGCCATCTCATCCACTATGGGGTAGGAAACCATAGGCTTGAGTCTCATAGCAAAGATTCCTCTTCTCTTGGACAGTTCCCAAATAGGTACTATTGGCCAATTTGTCTTCCCAGAAGCTTGTTTTCCTGTTCCCAAGGCTGACCAATTCCTGTTTTGATTGACACATTCTTTCTTTAGACATATTAATATTAATATATTCAATCATATGATAGTCAAGTCCCAGAAATGTGTTAACAACTTGACTTCATTAAGCTGACTTTGCATATCTCTATTCTGAACTGTTGTATTTAATTAATTATAAATGCCCTCTCTGAGGACAATCTTATTTCCTCTACTTCTAAGTTCTTTATTATGGCTGTACCTTATTTTATTTTATTAGAAAGATGAGGCCCTGATGAAACATTGATTTTATCTTATCCTCTCCTCTGCATTTCACAAATACACAAACTGAGGGCTCGAAAAGTTGTGATGAGGCCAAGGCCACCCAGATTGTTGGGGACATAGACTAGATTAATAGGTGGTCACCAGACCGCTGAGCTCACACTTATTCCACTCTACCATTCTGTGTCTTCAAATTTTTATACCCTTTTTTATCTCCTTTTTAGGACTTGCACACTTTTCATCCTTGTAGACTGAAAATGATCTTGTTTGACTTGTTCAGAGTTTATTATTGTCACCTTTCAAAGGCACAGCCCATGCAACTATCTGCAGGATAGTTCTGATCTCTTGCTCTTTCTTTATGAAAATTATTATTAAAAAAGTAAGCTGATAATTAATTTAAATTATTAATTTTTAAAAAATAGTACTATGTGGTTACTTTCATTTCTTAAAATAGAAAACAAAAACAAGAGCATATTAACCTTATAAAGGCATTTGAGAATATGATAATGACAAGCACCTAGTATCAAAAAGATTTAAACTTATGGTACAATGCATACTTGTTTCTCTATATAGAATCTTATTTGCAGTTTACATAGTTGCTTTTGTAACTTCTGTTGAATGTAACAAAATGGTATCATGTAATGTTTATTCATAACTTCATTTCAGACACATGGAGAATATATATGTATAATGTTAGGCTTTGCGTAACATGCAAAACAAACACACAAAAAGTCTAGCCTATCAACAAAATGTTAAAATTTAAAAGAATTATTTACTTACTTAAAAAAATTTTAGTTATTATGGATACATAAGTGGCATATATATTTGTAGGGTACACATTATATTTCAATACAGTGATACAGGCATAGGGTATGTAATAATCAAACCAAAGTAATTGAGGTATCCATCACCTCAACCATTTATCATTTCTTTGTGTTAGGAACATTCCAATTCCACATTTTGAGTCATTTTACAGTATACCCTAACTTATTGTTGACTTTTATGGCATTAAATCGCAAAAAATACAGTTGTGCAAAGGATGTTATTAGAATAGCATACCAGTATTGATACTATCCTTTTCTAAATACCATTTTATTTTACTTTTCTTGAAAATAGAGGACAGATTTAAATTTCATTTACTTTTTGTGGATTTTTGCCTTATTTACCAACTTATTGCTCCTTCCCTCAATATATATTTCTCTCTTTTACTTTCTGTCTCTCCCTAAACCTTACTCCCCCTTTCTTCCTATAATTGTTAACACAACCTGTATATTTAAAAAGATCATGCAATATTTGCCCAAGATTAACAGCAATAAGCAAAACAATGGAACAAAGACTTCTGATATG
The DNA here is from genome assembly GCA_963574695.1 of Propithecus perrieri. Lineage (NCBI taxonomy): Eukaryota > Metazoa > Chordata > Mammalia > Primates > Indriidae > Propithecus > Propithecus perrieri. The sequence continues at coordinate 66,842 of CAUYRB010111110.1, read as the reverse complement.
TGACAATTTCAGCACTAAAGGAATTTTTCAAGTGTACATTTGAATAATAGAAATTTTCATTGCCTTTCAATTCTTAATATTCACGTGTTTTAAATTAAAAAAAAGATGACGAGTTATATGGGACAGAATATCTTTTAATTTATATAAACATCTGTCCACGAACATTTTTTTAATTTCAGTATATTAAGGAGGTACGAGAATTTTTATTACATGGCTGAATTGTATAATGCTGAAGTCAGGGTTTTTAGTGTGCCTGTCACCAGAGTAGTGGTTCATTGGACCCAATAGGTAAGGTTTTTTATCCCTGACTGCCTTCCACCCTCCCCCCTTCTTGGTTTCCAAAGTCCTATATACCTCTTTGTGCCCATGTGTACCCATCATTTAGCTCCCACTTTATTAGTGAGAATATGAGTTGGTTGTTTTTCCATTCCTGAGATACTTCACTTATGATAGTAGTCTCCAGTTCCATTCCATCCAAGTTGCTGCAAAAGACATTATTTAATTCTATTTTATGGCTGAATAGTACTCCATGATATATGGAGTCAAAGTCCTAGTCAAAGATCAGTTGGTAATACCTACATGGTTTTATTTCTGGGTTCCCTATTCTGTTCCATTGGTCTATGTCTTTACTTTTATACCAGAGCCATGCTATTTTTGTTAATATAGCTTGGAGTATAATTTAAAGCCTGGTAATGTGATACCTCCTGATTTGTTATTCTTGCTTAAGACAGTTATGGCTATTCAGGTTCTTTTTTGATTTCACATGAAGCTCACAATTATTTTTTCTATATCTGTGAAATATGACATTGTTATCTTTATGGAAATAGCACTGAATCTATAAATCACTTTGGGCTGTATGGAAATTTTAACAATGTTAATTCTACTGATCCATGAGTATGATATTTTTTTTTATTTGTTTGTGTCATCTGTGATTTCTTTCCTCAGTGTTTCATAGTTTTCTTTGCAGAGATCTTTCAACTCCTTGGTTAAGTATAATCCTAAATATTTTATTTTCTTTGTAGCTATTGTGAATGGTATTGAGTCTTTGATTTGGCTCTCAGCTTGACTATTATTAGCATATGGAAATACTACTGATTTGTGTACATTGATTTTGTAACCTAAGACTTTGCCGAATTCATTTGTTAATTAAAAGGTCTTTTCTTGGAGTCTTTAGTGTTTTCTAGATATAAGATTATATCATCAGCAAATAGGGCTAGTTTTACCTCCTCTTTCCTGATTTAGATGTCCTTTATTCCTTTCTCTTGTTTGATTTCTCTGGTTAAGACTTGCATTACTATGTTGAATAGAAGTAATTGTATTGTTTCAGTTCTTAGGGGGAATGTTTTCAACTTCTCCCTATTCTGTGTGATGTTGTCTGTGGGTTTGCCATATATGGCTCTTATAATTTTGAAGTAAATTCATTCCATGCCTAGTTTGTTGAGGGTTTTTATCATGAAACGTTGCTATATTTTATTGAATGCCTTTTCTGCATCTGTTGAAATGATCGTATGGTCTTTGTTTTTACTTCTCTTTATGTGGTGAATCATATTTATTGAGTATGTTGAACCATCCTTGCATCCCTTGGATGAAAACCATTTGATCATGTTGAATTATCTTTTTGATATACTGTTGAATTGAGTCTGCTAGTATTTTGTTGAGGATAATTACATGTCTGTTCATGAGGGATATTGCTCTTCATATTTTTTTTTTTGTTGTGTCTTTTCTTGGCTTTAGTATCAAGGTGATACTGACTTTGTAGAATGAGTTAGGGAGGATTCCCTCCTTCTTGATGCTATGGAACAATTTTAGTAGGACAGGTACCAGTTCTTTGTAGGTCTGATAGAATTCAGCTGTGAAACTGTTTAGTCCAGGGTTCTATTTGTTGGGAGAATTTGTATTGCTGCACAAACCTCATTGCTCATTATTAATGTATTCAGGATTTCTATCTTTTCTTGATTCAGGCTTGGGAGGTTGTACATTTCCAGTAATTTATCCATTTCTTTTAGGTTTTCTAGTTTGTGTGTGTAGAGGTTTTCATAGTATTCACAGGTGATTCTTTGTATTTTTTTGGTATCCATTGTAATGTCTCCTTTTTCATTTCTGATTGAACTTATTTGAGTCATTTCTATTTATGGTCAATCTGGCTAGCGGTCAATTGATTTTGTAAATCTTTTCAAAGAACTAACTTTTTCTTTTGTCAATCCTTTCTATTGTTCTTTGGTTTCCATTTTGTTTAGCTCTTCTCTGAGCCTTGTTACCTCTGTTCTGCTGTCTTTAGGTGTGCTTTGCTCTTCTTTTCCTAGTTCAGTGAGATGTGACAGTTGGTTGATAATCTGTGATCTTTCTGTTCTTTTGATGTAATCATTTAAGGCTGTGAACTTCCCCCTTAGCACTGGTTTTTTTTAGGATCCCATATATTTTGGTAGCTTGTGTCCCTTTTTTGGCTCCGTTTGAAGAATCCTTTGATTTCCATCTTGATTGCATCATTGACCCAAGGATTGTTTAGCAGCAGGTTGTTTAATTTCCATGACTTTGCATAGATTTGAGAGCTGCTCTTCTTTATTCTTTTTTCTGCAATTTGAGTGACTGCATTATTCAAAAGCCTTGTCTTCAAGCTCTGAACTTCTTTCTTCTGCTTGATCTAGCCTGCTGTTAAAGCTTTCTGCTGTATTTAAAAATTCCCTAAATAACTTTCATTTTTACCTTCTGTTAAATCTTTTCTTATGCTGTCTATGTCTTTAAAGAATTTTTTATTCTTCTGATTTTTTTTTAGCATTTTTGTGTTGGTTTTCAACTTTCTCATCAATACCATTCATCTTATTTGCCATCCATATTCTGAATTCCATATCTGACACTGCAAGAATTTCCTTTTGGTTGGAGTCTGTTGCTGGAATCCTATTTTGATCTCTGAGGTTGTCAAACTACCTTGTTTTTTTCATGTTTCCATAGTTCTTATGCTGGTTTCTTCTCACCTGAAACCTCTTTTCTCAGTTCAGGACAGCTAAGTTTGCAATGCACCTGTTTTCCTTTCCTGGGAACTCTCCTACTTAGTGAAAAGAAGGGGAGGCCCCTGGATCACACACTTGTGTTCTTCTCTAGAAGACTGACCCAGCAGGAGAGTTGCGGAAGCACTAAGAGCCTGTAATGCAGCTCTTCTCCCGCATCATCTTGTTTCCCTGTCTTTGCCTCAGTCCAAGCTGTTGCTGGGACATATTTATGTGGAGTGGTGAGCTGGTCCCTTAGGCTGCTGTGGAAAGCTGGATATGGGGCTGTAAAAGTCCCTCTCCATAGAGGTCGGTGGTGTGGGATATTGATTTGCCCAGCAATGATGGCAGTGTTGGCTGTGTGAGGTTATCTTGATAGTGGCCAGAGACCTCAAGGCTGTGGGTGTCACTCCACTCCGGTCCATTGGGCAGTGGCAACATGTGGCAGGGCATGGCCTACAGCTAGCATGTCCATGTGGTACGTGGGACTGGCTAGCAGGGTGTCAGGTCCCAGGCGTGTCCATGAACATTTAACTGAGAATTTCTAGTTCTTCGGTCAAGTATTTATTTAGTATAAGTCCACAGAAGGTCACTTTAACTTTAAGTGACTGTCTTAATGTCGAAAATATCAATGAGTAATGACACCAGTTCATAAAAACAAAAAAAAAAAAAGAAAGAAAACAATTAAATAACCAAAAATGAATGGCCACATTTAGAATTTGCTTAGACACACATACACTCGTTTTTCTGAAAATTAATAATATAAAGACCAGCCTGAGCAAGAGTGAGACCCCGTCTCTACTAAAAGTAGAAAGAAATTAATCGGACAACTAAAAATATATAGAAAAAATTAGCCGGGTATGGTGGCACATGCCTGTAGTCCCAGCTACTCAGGAGGCTGAGGCAGGAGGATCGGTTGAGCCCAGGAGTCTGAGGTTGCTGTGAGCTAGGATGACGTCATGGCACTCTAGCCAGGGCAACACAGTGAGACTCTGTCTCAAAAAAAAAAAAAAAAAAAAAAAAAAATATATATATATATATATATATAAAGAAAGATTCTAGCATTTTTCTAGCTCTTCTATATAAACCACATTTCAAGATAAGCAAATATGTCTACGGCCATACCGCCCTGACCGCGCCGGATCGCGTCTGACCTCGGAAGATAAGCAAATATTTGTTGAATTATGTGTCTTCTTGTGAAGATGAATTTCAGCTAATATATGCTGAAACATTTCTAAAATTTAAAAATAATCATTGTACAATACCTGAAAAACAATGAATCTCGGTAGTGACCATCAGTGACTGCTAAAATCATTAGGAGAAATATGGTGAGGAAATTTAAAATGTGTGGATCAGTATGACAATAGTTAGAACATCTGGTAAGTCCTAATCTAACTAAGAATGGTACAACCAGATATTAAATGACTCCTGATGAACACTAAGCACTACAGTGTCATCTATAAATAATTCATGTTTTGATTCCAATAAATTTAAAAAAATTAACATAAATAAAATGAAACCTCTAGAACTAACTAGCAATTTCTGGTGAATATCTGGTTTGAAAAACATATAAAATGGTACCATAATACAATTGCCAAAATACATAATATAAGAAAATCTACAGGACAAATCACCTAGTAAATGACATGGAATGGGGGTAAGGGGGGTGTTATAGATTAATGTACTGAAGGGTCATGTCATCCTTATGATAGACTGTTTCCAATTCTGATTAAATAAAAGTACTTAAAATACATTTTGAGAAAATAGAAAGAACATTAAACACAACCTGGTTATTTTATATTATGATAAGGATTTTTGGTTAATTTTACAAGGTATGAAAATGGTATTATGATTATATTTTTAATGTGCTTATCTGTGATACTTACTGAAATATTTACAAAGGGTATTATATGGTGGCTGGAATTTACATATGACACTTTAAGAAAACAAAAATAATTTTAAAAAGTGTTGAGAAGGAGGATAGAGGAAGTATAAATGACAAACTATTATTGTTGAAGCAATGTGATGAGCGTATATGGGCTTATTAAACCATTCTCTTTACTTTTGTGTAGGGTGTAATTTTTCAGGATAACATGATAAGCATTAACAGGTAATACTGGGTTGGCTCCAGCAAGTAGATGAACAAATTATTGAGCTTCCAGAATTCTGCACCATGGAATGTGGCAGTTGGAGTTTTAGTCTGGAAGATATTTTAAAGGATATAACTTTAAATATCTAGAAAATTCTATTTCTAATACCAGTAAAATACCTATCAAAGTTTAACTTTGAAGATAGTATGTCCTGTAATATTCACCATAAAATACATTAAGCAATATTTAATAAATAATACTCAAGAATTAATTTGCTTTTTTGTTTTGGTGACAAAATAAATGAATGTCTTAAATATCTTATTAAAAAAAACTAGGATTTTGGATTTAGATTAATTTTTCTCTAGTTTTTTTTTTAATTATTATTATCATGAGTAATTAAACACCTGGACCAGTTGTCTGATAAAACTATATCTAGGGGGCAACAAAAAAACATGTCTTTGAATTTTTTTGATAAAATAAAAAGTATGTGTATATGTATATTCCAGAGGGATCTAAGAGTTAAACATAAAAACATTAAAAAAATGAAAGTACTAGAGGAAAATATGTAATTCATTTTGTTTTCACATCTCAGCAGAGGGAAGCCTTTTTAAGGATGATATGAAACCCTGAAGACATAAATAAAAAAAAACTAGCATGTTCGAATGTGTTAAATAACAACAATAATAATACAAAATAAGTTTAGGGAAAATTCTGTGTTAAACTAAAGGCAAATGCCAAACTGGTAAAGGTATGTAAAATATTTATAATTTTTATCCAAGAAAAAGAGGTAATGTTTGCAATAAAACAACAGCACAATATATTATAAGAAAAAGTACAACTCAAGAGAAATATAGTCAAAGAATGTAAATAGGCAGAAACAAACACACACACATACAATGTCTCTTAGACCAAAACTAAGTTAATCTGATACTTATTTTTACTAACCTTGATGAAAATTGAAAATAGAGACCTTTTTTAATCTTTTAAATTGGCAAAAATAAAAAGTAATTGATAATGTACTCTATCAATAAGTATGTGAGGGAATGCATAATTTTATACATTGCTGGTGGAAGCACAAATTGTTAAATTTGTCCTCAGTTTGGAAATGTGGATTAAGAATAATGTACCTAGATTTTGAAAACAATTTCATTTCAATGTATTTGTCCTGAAGACATACTTGCGTATGTTTCTAGTGTATATTTCCAGGGTTTCATTGCAACATTTTATACTAGCAAAGAGATGGAAACAGCTTAATTGTAGAACTTTAAGGAATTAGATATATAAATCAATTAAAAAGTGGAATACTGTGCAGTTATTAAAAAGAATAAAGCCTTCTGATATATTCTGATGTCAAACTGTCCCCAAGATGTATTGTTAAATTACAGGGGGAAATAATAAGGCTAGTGGGAAAAAAAGAGTGCTGGGATTTGCTTGAAAAATTCGTGGAATATCCTGATAGAACACAGAAAAAGCTGATAATAATGTGTGCTATCTTAGGCAGGAGAGCTGGTGGGCCAAGGGAGGAAAGGTAATTACTTTTTACTGTATGTATTTCTTGTTTCTCTTGAATTGTGTATTGTATGCACATAACTATTCCATAGCAAATTGAAAACTGATTAATATTTCCCAGGGGTTGGTGAGGACTAAAAAATCTTATTCTAATCTGACCTCTGCAGTAAGTCCCAATACTTAGTGCAGGTCTTAGTGCAGGACCATAATTTTGGACTCAGTTTGAGATCTGCCTGGGGATCCTGTGTGCCTGGCCAATCTGAGTCTGTGGCTTGGCTTATGGTCAGGTTGTGGTGGAAGCTGGTCTCACTGAGCACACAGAGGCCCTCTAAGGGACAGTGTTTTCTAGAGCCATGGCCAGCCTCACAGGCTCTGTTCAGGCGTCATTAAAATATTCTCTGAGTAGCTGGGACTACAGGTACATGCCACCACAACCATCTAATTTTTCTATTTTTTTTGTAGAGATGAGGTGTTGCTCTTGCTCGGGTTGGTCTTGAACTCCTGGCCTCAAGCAATCCCAAGAGTAACCTTTCCATTATTATTGCTATTATTTTATGTATTAAATATGACCTGTGTTTTTGCAGCTATTTTTCTTATTTTCCATGTTCATTCTTGTAGCTATGTTGGTTTTAAACCTCAGAGGTTTTTCTTTTCTTCTTCTTCTTCTTTTTGTTTTTTTAGTCCTTTACTCTCCTCTATAGCTACTTGGGCTTTCCCTCCTTAACTCTTTCTCCTTTTCCCTTCTGCTGGCTGCTGCCTGGAATCCTCCTGCCTGTCCTTTAATTCCTCTTCTCTTCATCTCTGGGCTCCTCCAGGGCAACATCTGCTCACTTTATCACAGAGAAGCATGATTATAAACAAATAAATTACTTAGGGTGAGGTTCATATTTATTAACATTTTCAGGAAACTGGGGAAGGGAGGACTGTCAATATGCTCAAGGCTTAGTCCTGTTACCAAGACATTCAAGAGTGGTGCATGGACAATTTAGCCTTCCTGAGCTTTTAATTCATCTTAGTCCAGCTCCCACTGTGTTTCTTGCTCCTCTCATTTTGGTTGGAGAAACATTTCATAGTTCTGGCAGATTAGGTCCAAGTGACCTATATACTTTTCTCCAATTAAGTAATTCAATTTCTACTAGTTAATATTAACCCTCTAATATTTTCCATCTGCAATTGAATAGATTTATTTTCTGAAGTCCTCTCTGGTGTATATTGCCCAATCAAAGACATGGAAATTAAGCAATGAAAAAAAATATATATGAAATATTTGTTGATTAATTTACCGATTCCTAATTGTTCACCAAACACGTATTTATGGAGCATCTACTAGTGCAGTGCTAGTCAAAGCAAGGTGAAAAGATGGTCTAAATGTACAATTAATTCTATCTGCCTTGAAAAATATAATCCATCTTGTTCATCGTTTATCCTCATTGCATGTATTTTTCATTGTTTATCCTCTATCAGAATGTCTTAGGTCAGGTTTCCTGGAAGCAGTTCCTGAGATGAAGATTGGTGTGCAAGAGATTTGTTTTAAAAAAAGTGCACATAGGAGACTGGTAAGGGAGTAGGGGAAGCAGGGCAGAGCAGGGAAAGACGCAAAACAAGGATATGATCTCAGGCAAAGCCCCTTAGAGCAGCCCAGCCTTTTTGGCACCAGCGACCATTTTCATGGAAGACAATTTTTCCACAGACCAGGGATGGAGGGGGAGGTTGGGATGATTCAAGTGCATTACATTTATTGTGTACTTTATTTCTATTATTACTACATTGTAATCTATAATGAAATAATTATACAACTCACCATAGGTTGGGGACCCCTGCTTAGAGGATGATGTCAGCCTGATCCTTCAGGAGAGCTTTGCAGAGTAAGTTATGCCTCAGAGTTTTCCTGTTCTTTGTGGCTTTCAGTCTACTGCACTGTCAGTCATTGTCATGCCCTGTCCCTCGGTAAGAGAATTCCCAGGCTAGCAGGGGCTGGGTAGTAGCAATTTTGCTTGGAGCTCAGGCCTCGTACCCACAAACAGCAACCTAGACCTTCAGAAAATAGATTTATTTTCTGAAGTCCCTCTCTGCTAATTATATATTTGTTAGATAGATGAATTGAAAATAGACTGGTAGGGAATATCAAGGAGCTTAGATTCTACTCATAAAAAGATAGTGAGGAGTGTGATCAAAGCTGTAAGAAGAGCAAAAATAGATTGCTATTGGAGTTCAGAGTAAGAACAAAAGATATGTGCTTTAAACCAAGCAGACCAAACACATTGACCACTCCACATAACACATTGCTGGGGCACAGATTCCTTGTCACGTATTAATTGGCAGAGGCATTGGCAATTGCAGAATCGCAATTTGTCTCTTTGCTTGTATCTTTTTAAAGACAAATTTTTTCTAAATTCAGAGATACTTACATTGGAGAAAAAAGTGTAATTATAATACGAACTCATCTCTTTTTACTTAGAATAATAAAATTACCCCATTTTTATAAAGATAGTTTACTCCATTAACCAAAATACCTCCATTAACATTTGGTAATTTATCTGACACCTTAATATAACAGTCTATTATTTCCAAAAATATTTTTATGGATTTTAGATTTAATTATAAGGTAATTGTACAAGTATTTATTTCCCTTCTGATGAGTAATCCATGGAGATACCAGGACATCTGTGTGATTTGTTTATTATATATTCCCCTTCTCCATATTTAAAAATATTGAAGCATTGCAGAAAAAGAAAGCTAGAATTGAAATCAACAGATACTCTGGCATCCTTGATCTGCCACTAAATAATAAGATTTTAGTCAATTTATTTATCTAAGATTAGTTTCTTCATTCTTCTAAAGAGGGTCCCTTTTACCTCATGTATTATATTAGAACTCATACTTCAGAATGAAGTAGTATTATGTATTTTTAAAAAACAACGACCGATTATGTTTAGGAGACGAACAGATGGAAGATACTTTTGCAAGACTCACCTGGAACTCTCAAATCAAACCATGTAGGCGACAAACTGCTACTTGCGCACTGCCTTGGCTGAGGCATTCACCATGTGCCTCACCAGTAGTTTCTGTTCAGCCACCTCATCCAAGAAAGTCACAGTTGGAAAGATTATCTAGTCAAACTCTCAAATTTTTCAGATGAGACAATGGAAGTGTAGAGAAGGCAATCAGTGTGTCAGAGGACACACAGTTCAAGGAAGAACAGGAATCACATGTTGTGTGTTGAATCTTAGACCATGGTCTTTATATTACATAGGCTGCTCTCATGCAGAAGTGAAATATTTCTCTGCTATAAAATAAGATGGCCAGGTCCTTGTCTGCTTCAATTCAATGTACTAAGCTTTAAGAAAGCTAAACAGAACACTTCATATTTAAAAATGATATTGGAAATAAAGATTTGTCCAAAAGAAAATAAATTAATGTGAGTACTATAGTTAGCTATACTATTGAAATTTCTGTATACTATTTTTTCATAGAATTAAATAGTGTTTGAGAAAAGCTCTTAAGGTATACTTGACAGTCTCTTCCATCTAGTTTAAAATTCAGAGTAATAAATATGCTGTTTAAACTGGACTTTGCCTCATGGCCTCCAAATTAGCACAAATCTTTTAATTATTTAAAACAAAATAGTTTTTAAATGTTTACATCATGTAGACCTTCTTTCAGCACATCTACTCCTTAAAACTGAGCTCAAACTATAGCTAGCAATAGGATAGTGTTAATAATACTCATCTGGGAACCACACCGTACATTATAAAACTGGTATGATGGTATGCCAAAGTTGCTAGATATGACTTTGTGAGACTCCACTGTGTTCTAAATGAAAAGAAGAGTAGTTCACGATTTCATGCTTGTATGTCATACTTGTTCTATTACCTCTGTCTGGAATGAACTTCGACTGTCTTAACTTGGTTTCTTCTTACTCATAACTCAAGACCTAAGCTGAGAAGCTTTCTTAATAGGACACCAAAAACACAAGTAATAACAACAAAATGGATAAATTGTACTATGTAAAAAATAGAAATGTTTTTGCTGAAAATGAGACAATCATGAAAGTGAAACAACATCCCACAAAATGGGAGAAAATATTTGCAAATCATACATCTGATAAGGAACTTGTCTACAGAGTATAGATAACTCAATAATAAAAAGACAATGTAATTTAAAAATGGACAAAGGATTGGAATAGACATTTTCCCAAAAAATATATAAAATGGCCAATAAGCACATGAAATAGATGTTCAATATCTTTATTTATTAGGAATATACAAATTAAAACTACAATCACATACCTTTTTATACCTGCTAAGATGGCTATAAACAAAAAGAAGAACAGTAACAAGTGTCAATGAGGATACAGAGAAATTGGAAGCCTCATACATTGCCAGTGGGAATATAAAATGGTGCAGTGACTCTGAAAAACCATTTGACAAATCCTCAAAAAGTTAAATATAGAGTTATATTATGAGCAAGAAATTTCACTCCTAGGTATATACTCAAGAAACAGAAACATGACTTCACATAAAAACTTATACACATAAATGTTTATACAACATTATAATAGCCAAAAAGTAGAAATAACCCAAATATCCATCAGTTGATGAATTGATAAATAAAATGTGGCTATTTTTATTTATGGCCATTTATGGCCATTGGATATAAAATATATATGAATAAAATATAAAATAAAAAAATATAAATATATAAATAAAAACAATACATGCTACAAGAATGAACCTTGAAAACATTATGCTGTGCAAAGAAGTTGGTCACAAAAGGCCATAGTGTGTACTTCCATTTATATGGAATGTCCAGAACAGGGAAATCCATAAAGACATAAGGTAGATAGTTGTTTAGGGCTGGTAGAGTAGGGGCAGAAGGCAGTGGGGGAAGATGATGAATGACACTAATAGCTATAAGGTTTCTTTTAGAGGGGACCAAAATGTTCTAAAATCTTATTTTGGTGATGGTTACAAAATCATATGAATATATTATGCATTGAATTATAAACTATAAAGGGGTGGATTGTATGGTATGAATTATATCTCAATAGTTTCTCAGTTAAGCTGTTAAAAAAATCAATGCCCTAAAATTAAATGTGGCCTCTAGAATGATTTTCCTGAAACCCAATTTGACCTAATCATCCTTTCTCCTGGTTACTGTTGCTTTTCTTTATGTTAACATAAGAATCTCTCATGTGTCTTATATTTATGTTAATATAAAATGCCTTTTACCACTAAACTAAGAATTCCTCATGATCAGAGATGAATTCTTCTTTATTATTATTTTTATTTTTGCCAGAGTCTAGCATAGTTCCTCATGTATAGGAAGCATACAGCTGAACTTAACTATATTGTTCCTTACATTTGAACAGCCTTTTGAGATTATTTCAGAATTTTTTTTAATATAAAAAGGACTTATAGACAGGAAAAATATCTCTCCGAATGTTAGAAAATGCCCTGTGCAATTTATTCTTTTTTAATGAAGGAAAGTTTTTGCCTTGAAAGTGTGGATGATAAGGATGTGTCATAAGGCCAGACAATCAATATTTACATACAGAAAGGGACAAAATGATCCGGGCCATCGATATGATTTTTATGAGGGACAACTGTCCAGTCTGATCTGGACAACCAGATCAGACTCATTTTACTTTCTTCTTATTATGTAAATCTTATGAATCAAAAAAGCTCTTATGATTATTTTATCTTTTATTAAAGCACCATTAAGCTTTTCAAACACTGTTAATCTGCTCTGACTTTTCTTTGCCTCATTATACTTGAGCAAAAGAGCTGGACTGAACCACTAAAACCTTGCTATTCAAATATTATTATATGGTTTTACTAAAAAACTTCATTGTCATCCTAGTTTCATTAATAACACTAGAATATAATTTGACATGAATTTTGAAGACAGCTTAAGCTCTATGTAACAATTATAAATTGGTTTTATATTCAAAGTTATCCTTGAGAAAATAGAAAGTCCCTTAACTCGGTGATTTCCAAGATTTTTTGATCTGAACTCTTTTTCTTCAGCCAATCTCATTCAAAATCCAGTACATAAGTCATAAGAACAGAGCTGCTCTACTTATTAGGGACTGAAAAAGGGGGTTAAGAGACCCAACCTCTAGCCATCATAGTCCCTGGGGCACCTCCAAAGATTGCTTAAGGCTCCTTAGAGTAGAAATCATTGCCTTTTTGGAAAGTAGGACTAAGCATCTCCCTGCACCTGGAGGATTATATTTTTTATAGTAACCAATTACCTTGAGCTAAGCTAATGTAAGGACATTTTGTTAACTGATTAGCTAACAGTGGCACCTACCTATATACATATGTGTGTGTGTGTGTGTGTGTGTGTGTGTGTATACACACACAATATATATACATACACAAACACTGTATGTACATAGTATATATGTATAAAACTATATATATGTATGTAGTTTTATAGACGTTTTTACTAGAAAGGTGTTAAGAGGTTAACACAGTGATAACACACTGATGTGATGAAATTAGATATGGAAGGATTTGCATGTAATTTTTTACTGGTAATATTTAATGTGCCAATTTTTGCTAATGGTTCCCTTTGAAAAAATTTGTGGTTATTCCCATAGTAAAATTATTATTATACTTTGTTTTTCTTCATTAAAGGCCCAAATTAAGGTACTACAGAAAGGAGTGGAGTAACAGCTGGCATAGGGATTGCTTTTAACCCTGGATATGACTTTGAGACTGTGTGAGGGAGTGAACAGGTCCATCCAGAAGGGAGTAGGATGGGAACCTTTTCTTCCCATCCTCCTTTGACTTCTCCCTCTCTTTTGTTTTTGTTTTTGTTTTTTTTTTTTTTTCATTTTTCTCTAGACCTTGATCTCAATCTCTATCTCTATGTTGCTCTCTCTCCTTTCTTCTGGAGAGTACCAGAGATAGGTTGGCCATTCACCGGTAATGGGACCTTCAGTGAGACCTTTAGCTTTCACCTGATTTCTTCATCTATGCAGTAAAGATAACCGTGATGCCTCCCTCGTGATGTGTGTTGTGTGATGACTACATGAGGCAGCCCATGTAAAGCACCTAGCAGAGTGCCTGGCTTATAGTTAGGGCTCAATGAATATTAACAGTTGATCTTTTGATTGGTTGTTTCCTTTTCCTTTCTCTTCCCTTACTTCCTTACATTTCATTTTAATACTTAATGTGTGCTGTTTCTTATTTTCACTTAAGAAAAAAATGCCTCATATTTTTGTTTGGCTTTTTGAATGTTTTAGGTTGAGTGTGTTTTAATGTAATTATGGGTTATAAGGCAAAAGCAAAACATTGTTACTCATGAATATCTAGAGTATAAAAACTGGGATGCACAAAGTAGGAAATGTAAGTTAATAGTGATTTTCAGCATTGTGTGACTTACCAAGGGTCAGGTCCTAAATTAAAACAGTTTTTGGAGCAGTTGGTCACTCACGATTGAAGAAAAAAATATTTTAGAAATCCAGGGAAAGATAAGAAACTAATATTTGACATTTGGGGAATTACGTATAAACAATTTTTTAAAATGATTTAAAGTTATAATTTTTTAAAATTTTTTTAGTTATTTTCTAACATTATTGATGTTGCTGTTAACTAAAGGGATAAAATAATGTTCTATTTGGTTCAAGTGATTTATCGGTGATCAGAAGGTGTGAAGCCAGCCAGAGCAATGGGGTGGGAACCCTGACTCTTGCCAGGGCAGTGCTCCCAGGATCTTTTCAAATCACAGTTTCTGTATTTCCTGAGGTTCTACTTACACTCATTTGTCATCATCCACTACAAAGTAACCATTTGTAAAAGAGCCTGGAACCACATTTTAGGCTTTTTAACTTCATCAGTACTTTCACTTTTTAAGCAAACACACGCGCACACACGCACTGTTAGATACTCTACAAACTTGCTCACACTGCGCTGTTGTAGGTATTTTCTTTTCAAAATTGGTACTGGGGAAGCAGGGCAGAATTACATTAGTGATTTTCAATCAATTGTGTTTAAAAGATTAAAAACAAAGGGAAGGAATTCAGATGCGAAGCTATTGCTAGTATTGGAGTAGCCCTTATGCACAGGGAGGTAGAGCCAAGCCTTTGAGGGAAGAAGGTTAAGTGCAGATATTGAGGACTGGAACCTTTTTTAAGATCCTCTCTCTGATAATATGATCCTAAAACCTTGACTGGCTACTGTCAGAGCACATGCCTCCATAACTAAAGTTAGTAATTTCACACAGGAAAGAAAATAGCCAAATAAGACATAAGAGGAGGAGTAACTTCCTTTTAACTTTCCCTAGAAAGCTTCTAGGGAAGCTTCAATCCTGCCAAGTATAGATTTTCTCCACAAGATTGTGGTAGAGGAAATCATTTGAGTAAACAAACCTCCATGGTTTTGAAAGTCAAATTAAGAAATATATTTTCCCTACATCTTTCTATTATTTAGGGTGCATATTCACCACCCACCCCCCCACAAAACATGTGCACATTTACATGCAATCTGTCCCAAGCATAATTTCAAATGTATTCGTAGTTTTCTTGCAGTGATGATCATTCCTGTGTGAAACATTTAAGTGGTTTAGTGTTTTTTTCCATCACTAGATTTTCTCCTAAAAGCACTGTGAAAGAACTTCATCATATCTCACTTCTCATCCCAGGCCACATTGTCATTTGAGCCACACATAATCCAAGAATAGATGTAAAATGGTATCATCATTCCTCTTCCCCGAACATTAATCTATATACTTTGAACATATTTGACTTTTTATTTTATACTTTCTGAGCCTGTTAAATCATAGCAACCAAAACTCCTTTCTCTCTGATTTCCTAAATGGCACATGCCCGTATTACTAGCATGAATATTAATGCTTCTCCTCTCAGTTATACGACTTCAACATGACCAGAATTCTCTAGTTTATGGAACCACTTAGTCTGTTCTATAATATTAGACAAAATCAGGATTGTATATACATGCAATGGAAAATTCTGTTACTCTGGAAAGTGAGTAGAAAAAAATCACATTGCCTTTTGTAGAGCACAAATAACCTGAATACCGTGTTTAATATTGCTTAATGGAAAAATCCATGGCACAGTTCAAACTAAATGAAATAATGATGTAAGCTAGGGTGTTCCTTCAAATAGCATCTTAAGTAGATACTTACACACTTCTGAGTTCGACCCCACAGCAGCCATGCAGCCTCAGAGCTTGTTATGGAATTTCATATTCCTTTAATGGAAATGGCTCCACGCTGTGCTTTCACTTTTCCAACTGTGGCAGTAATAGTTAGTAATCAAGTCATAATGTGATAATCACAACTACAGGGAAATGCTGGCTGATGTAATGGGTGGCAAGGGGAAAACATCTTGATACTTTTCCAGACCTTATTTCATCAGTCTTTTTGTTGTATGTTGGTAGAATCTAAGCTTATAGGTGAAAACAGCCCCTCCAAAGTGCCTACACAGATAATGCAATGCCACTTGCTTATTCCTACTGAATTTTATAGTCTGTGTACTCACAAATAGGTCACAAACTTGGAAATTTTATGTTGAAATCTGAAAAAGCAGTATTCTCTTATTCTCTGCGCAATACCAAAAGCATTCCTAATTCTAGAGTTCCTTACATTTAACTTATGTTTTAATGAAGCAGATATCAATAAAGCATGTTTATATTATGAGACTGGCAATCATTTGACTTCTTTAAAAAACTGATTATTTACAATGTTTCAGGAATTTTCATGAAAAATGCTACTTTATTAACTAGAATGAGTTATTACTACTGCTTTTATTTAAAAAATAAGTTATGGTCCCCTAAATTGTCTCAGTGAAGACATAAAGTCCTCTAATTTAGAAATACAAATTATACATTCATTCTGTGAAAACTATCTGATCCAGTCTTTCTAATTTTTGGATAAGAAAACTGATCCCTGAAAAGGTAACTGACTTTCTTTATGGTCTTTACATGTGGAGAGGTATGAATGGAATATAGTCAATGATAGTAATGAATAATTTCAAGTGGCTCATAGCTTCTCTTCTGTAAGAATAAATATATGACATAGCCTAACCAAAGAAAATGTTTGAGCAAGATGCATGAAATTCTGCTACATACAGTTCTAAGCAATAATCTTAAGGATGAGAGCATATTTTCTTAAATTATATCCTTTAGCTGACCCCAACTACTGTGCTTATTATAAGAAGTCCTACCACTGGGTGTTTTCCTGACCTATAATTCTTCTTCAGTATTACTCAGGTATTAACAAGTACATTTTGGCTCACAGTAGTGAGACTTACTTCAAAGTATTCTGTGAAATCTTTATAATCACAAATGTATTAAGAATATTTTTAAGAAAAATTAAAACTTACCAATTTAAATTATATTTTCCTATCATTGCTATTGCATATGGCAGCTTTTGTTCCTAAACATTGATTTCCACTAACACTGCCATTAGCTTATCTATTGCTACTGTATATGCTGAGAATGCTTTGGATATAGTTTGAAGTGGAGTTATCATACTATCATCAGATTATCACAGGCTAGACATAACTGTGCAACCCAAAAAGTATCCTTGTTTCTAAAGAATAAATAATTATAAAATTCTGGCACCAAAGAGATCACAATTTTGTTTAGACTCATGACAGTAAAACAGTTCATGCTTTTAGAAATGGAATGTTTGGCAGCACTTGCCATCTTGCTTTCTCACTGATTACAGGGTTTCAGGATGAAATCTCTCTGAATTCTACTCCTGACTATTGCCATAGTCCTGCTGTTTCACTACTTTAAGTATTTGACAGATTCTAGTCATTCGTTATTTTAGTATCATTCTTTTTGAAATAAATTCTTCAAAATTCCTTTCATGATGATGTTGTGAATATATAAAAAGGAAATAAAACATTTTTGAGGCTACATTAATCAGTATAGACTTTGTAATACTGTGTTAAGAACTTAGCATGCAAACAAAGTAATTTTTAAAACCCATGGTAAGGGCAGAAAGAATGTTGAACACTTCCAATAAATATTTGTTAATCAAACCATAGCAATTTGACCATAATGCTGAGCACTTAGAAAGTATACCTTTGACCTACCAATGGGCTTTAAATTATTTTAAGTGCTTTAAATTTTATTCCAAAAATAAATCAAATTGTGAATCATTTGTATCATTCATAATAAATAATGCTGGTCAAAATAATATGAAATAAAATCAATAGTAGATAAAATTGAATGGTTTAAAATTAATAAAAGAAATAAATTCAGAGATTATATTTTCCACGGGATTTTCAGAAGTACGTGTGTGTGTTAGAAATAATCTATAAAAAACTGATGTTGTTCAGATAAGCATACATTAAAAACATTATCTACAGAAAATAATGGAAAAATAGAATTATCCTGACAAAATTTCTATTTGCCATGTATGACCTGAGAAATTGGGAATCAAGGGGCATGATGACCACAAAAGAAAAAAAAAAGAATAACAATTAAAATTTGATATGGGAAAATTCAAATGGATGAATCAAATCCTTTCTACATAATTAACATTTAGCAATAATGGATACAGGTGAAAATATTCAACAGAGTGAATGTTAATGGAATTTAAAATCATTTCATTTCCTTCCCAAGGAATTAAATTGCCTTTGTGATCTTAATTTTAATGACTATTTTCTTACTTAAAATATTTCCAGATTGGTGTAATTATGATTAAAAGTTTTGTATTTACCAAAAAGCACCATACTTGGAGATTAAAGTGGAGGGGGTCAAAATATCCTGTATTCCGTCATTCTCCCACCCCACTTTTGTGTTTATGCTTGCATGTTTAGTTTCTTAAACAGGACAGTGTTACCAGGACTTCATATCATCATTGCATTTTAATCCTCAGAACAAACTCATCAATTCATTCAACAAATGTTTATTGATTACATTTACTATTTAAGCCATGGTATTGAGAGTTGGATACATAGACAGAAATAAGACAGTCATGGTTTCTGACTCCACAGACCAGAACAATTGTGATATAATGTGGTAAATGTTTTGAATGGGGAAGATCTGGATAGCATGAAAGCAGGGTCCTCTCCTAGACTTTGGGAGTCCATGAAGGCTATAGAGAAAAGTGAAACTGAGAGATGAATAATTAATCTGAATAGAATTGATGTGTTGGAGGAGGGAAGGAGCAGAAGATTAATACCTCAGACAGAGAAAATCACTTGTTCAGAAGCCAGGAGGTGAGACCTTGACACCTTCACTGAAACAGAAGTTGGTCGGTATGAGGGGAAATGGCAATTCTGGTGACTGAAGAGATTGTAGAGAACACATCCTGAAGAGCCAGGGGAAATCCACTTAAGGATTTCGGAGTTAACTTGAGTCCTCTCTGAAATATTTTCATTAAGACATTGGCAGAATTAGACTTTAATTTTAGAAAGAGTCTTCTACCTACATGCTAAAGAATGACTGAGACTGATGAAGCAGGGGATAAGAAGCAAGAAAGAAGGAAAAAAGACCAAGTAGAGATTCTTGTAGTCACCTAGGTCGGAGATGATGGTGGCCTTACCCGGGTAGTGGCAGTGGAGACGAACAGATTTGAGACCTATTCTGGAAGTACAACTTATAGGATTTAGCGATTGATGTGTGAGGGGTGAAGGACTAGACAGAATTAAATGTCTGGAGTTTCTGGTTTGTACACTGGGTAGATGCAGGACAGGTGAAATACAGATAATGCATGTAATAAATGGAGTGGAGTAAAGAAAGGGCTCGAGAATTAGGCAAACCTAGGTTTGGGTTTCAGTTTTATACCAACAATTATTTGGGTTACTCTATTTGAAACACATCTGTTTGCTCACCTATAAATTGGGAATAACGAAGGTACCTCCCCATGTGGCTGTGAGGATTAAATGAGGTGATATATTAATATATAAAAACTAGACCAGTGTTTGCTATTAATAGAATTAGTTATAATAATAGTAGTAAAGATTTGTGGAGGGTAGGGGTTATGATTTCTGCATACCTAGGCGGTAGGCATTGTGATTTGTGACTTGCTTTTTAAAGGCCTGGAGAGGGCTTGATTAGAAGATTTCAGAATTCTATATTATTGGAAACTTGGTTCAGTTAGGTTAATTGATATTAACATGGAAGATCTCTAAAGTGAGAAAACACCATACTAATGTCGCTGGTCCTCACAGTGGAGTTGGGATTTTTCTAGGAGTTTTCAGAGATCGCCCAATTTTTAAATAAAATAATTATATCCTGTTGTAAATCAGTGCATTTAAAAATAGTTCAATTCCCCAAACAAAACAAAACACTGGCGTCCATAATAATGTCAACTTTAAGGCATTACATTTAGGCTCTTCTTCATGATCTTTAAAAAGCAAAGGAGAAAGTGGCATACTCCAACTACCATTAATGGAAAATACAGTCACTAATAAAAAAAAACTGGAATATTTATAGGGATATTCAAAGTATGAATTTTGCTATTATGAGATACATATAAGCTTAAATCTTTATTAACTTACAGACAGTGGTGTGCTAGAGCCAGCTCATAGCAACCTATGAAAGATGTCTGTTAAACACAGTGATTATTACAAATTAAATGACATGATATAATTAAATAAATTATATTGAAACCAAAGACAAGAAATAGTCAAAACTAATCACTTTTTAATTATTTTACTGTATCCTATTATCCATGCTCTTGAAATTATTTATGTCTATTGCATCCATGTGGTAGAAATGCTATGTAATGGACTACTGCACACCTCTTCCTAACTTTGCATTCAATGCCATTATATTGGTAATTTGAAAACAACACTGTTGGGAATATTTACAACTCTGAAATTGGCAAATGCTACAAATCAAGGCTTTTTGTTCTGCCTTGTTTTTGTTAGAGGGATAGTTGTTAAACATTTACAAGCACATCTTTCTTTATTTTCAAATATTAAGGCGGTACAAAGTTTTTGATATGTGGCTTAAGGGCTGTAAATGTTCCCATCACGCAAATGGTGTTCATTGTTCCAATTAGGTGGGTGTTTGCCCCTCCCCTTTTTCCCACTCCCCCTGCGTGATTTCTTATGACTTTTACTTCCCTCTGTGCACTCGTGTGCCCATCAGTTGGTTGCGATTTATAAGAGAGTACAAGTGGTGTTTGTTTTTTCCATTCTTCATATACTTTGCTTAGAATAATGGTCTCCAGTTCCTCCCAAATTGCTGTAAAAGGCATTAATCCATCCTTTTTATGGCTGAGTAGTACCTCGTGGTATACATATACCACATTTTGTTAATCCATTCATAAATTGATGGGCACTTCAGTTGATTCCACATCTTTGCGATTGTGAATCGTTCTGCAATAAACATTCCAGTGCAGGTGTCTTTTGGATAAAATGACTTCATTTCCTTTGGGTAAATACCAAGTAAGGGGACTGCTTGATCAAATGGTAGGTCTACTTTTAGTTCTTTGAGGAATCTCTGTACTGTTTTCCATAGAGGTTATATTAATTTGCAGTCCCACCAGCAGCATGTAAGCATTCTGTTCTCTTGGCATCCACTCCAGCATCTACTGTTTTTTGACTTTTTAATAAAACCCATTCTAACAGGAGTAAAGTGATACCCCATTGTGATTTTAAATTGCATTTCCCTGATGACTAGTGATATTGAGCATTTTTTCATATGTTTGTTGGCCATTTTTCTATCTTCTTTTGAAAAATGCCTGTTGATGTCTTTTGCCCACTTTTTAATGAGATTGTTTGTTTTTTTCTTGCTAATTTGTTTGAGTTCTTTGTAGATTATAGATATCAGCCCTTTATCAGATATGTAGATTATGAATATATTCTCCTATTCTGTAGGTTGTCTATTTGCTCTGTTGCTTATTTCCTTAGCTGTGCAGAAGCTTTTTAATTTAATCGTTTTATTTATTTATTTTTGTTGCTGCTATAATTGCCATTGGGACATTTTTCATAAATTCTTTGCCGAGTCTGATGTCTAGGAGAGTTTTTTCTATGTTTCCTTCTAGAATCTTTATAGTTTCATGCCTTACATGTAAGTCTTTTATCCATCTAGATTTAATTTTTGTGAGTAGTGAGAGATAGGGGTCCTGTTTCCTTCTGCATGTGGCTAACCAATTTTCCCAGCACCATTTATTGAATAGAGTTTCTTTTCCCCTGTGTGCATTGTTGCCTGTGTTATCAAAGATCAGTTGGCTGTAGGTAGATGGTTTTATATCTGGGTTCTCTATTCTGTTCCATTGGTCTATGTCTCTATTTTTGTACCAATACCATGTTGTTTTTGTTACTATAGCCTTATAGTACAGTTTGAAGTCTGGTAACATGATACCTCCAGCTTTTTTTTTTTTTTGCTTATGATTGCTTTGGTGATTCACGCTCTTTTCTGGTTCCAAACAAAGTGTAGCATTATTTTTTCTAGATCTGTGAAATATGTTGTTGGTATTTTGATGGAGATTGCATTGAATCTGTAAATCACTTTTGGTATTATGAATATTTTAACAATGTTGATTCTACCAATCCATGAGCAGGGTATGTTTCTCCACTTGTGTCATCCACGATTTCTTTCCTCAGTGTGTCATAGTTCTCTTTGTAGAGATCTTTCAACTTGGTTAAATATATTCCTTGGTATTTTATTTTCTTTGTAGTGAGTTTGATGTTACTCTCAGCTTGACTATCATTCGTATATAGAAATGCTATTGATTTGTGTACATTGATTTTACATCCTGAGACTTTGCTGAAGTTATTTATCACTTCCCGGAGTGTCTTCGTGGAATCTTTATGGTTGTCTAGATAAAAGATCATATCATCAGCAAAAAGCGATAGTTTGAGTTCTATTATATTCTTTCTTATGTTTTCTAGCTTTTTAGTGACTTTTTCATTAATTTCCTGAAATATTTTTTTGACTTCTTTTTGTTGGTTTTCAACTTTCTCTTCAATTCCATTCATCTCATTTGCCATCCATATTCTTAATTCCATTTCTGTCATTTCAACAATTTCCTTGTAGTTTGGCTTCACTACTGTGGCTGTATTGTGATTTCTTAGGGCTGTTTATCTGTTTTGATTTTTTATGTTGCTAGGGTTCTTTTGCTGCTTTCTTCTCATCTGAAACCTCTTATCTCGACTCAGGGCTAATGGGTTTACAGGGCACCTGTTCTTTGCTAGAAAGTCTCTTGCTTAAATTAGAAGAAGTGGAAGAGGTTCCTAAATGGGGCTTTTTTCTCCCACTCTGGAATGTTGATGTGGCAAGGGAGGGATGTGTGCACTAGAAGCCTGTAATTCAGCTGTTCTGATTTGATCTGTTCACCTGCAATTGCCTGTGTTCAAGCCTGTGGTGGATGCTGTTTGTGCTGGGTATTGGGCTGTTCACCAGATAGTTGTAGGATGTTCAAGTTGGGAGCTGGGCAATACCCTCTTCACTGAGGCTGGTGGTGTGGGGATTGCTCTGCGCAGGGTCTCCCCACGGAGGGGACAGTGGCAGCTGGGTGAGGTACAAGCACATCATTGAACAAAGGTACCCTCTTGCAGCAACATCAAAAAACAATCATAAAATTTTAAAGAAAAAAAAATCACATTTTTTTAAAGTTATAGTGGAAGGTATTGACTAAGGGCAAGGCAAAACAATGAAAAGCACTAATCAGTAAGATTATTGTTAAGTTCTTTGGAGCTCCCACAGAAGGTATAACTTGAAATGTATTAATAGAAAACTTAGTTCAGCCCCGTGCTGTCGACAAGGCTAAGAGTGTATTGGATGCCAACAGTTTTTATAAAAGTACCCTCTTTGAGCAATGCTACAGAAGGCAAATTTTACATTGTTCCAAAAACATGCTTTAAAATGGTTGTAAAACTGCAGTCAAACCAATATTTTTGGCTTACTTGAAGGAAAGAATTATGAATTTTAATAGTTTGGCTGTTTCATTGTTTTTGTTTACTATCTTTTAATGATGATGTCTGTAATGACATGTTCATTTGCAAAGGATTCGAGAGCAAAAAAACTGGTGAATAAATTTTCAGTTATATGTGAGTTTTTAGTGAGTACAGTATAGATGAATCCCAGAAGTACAAATACAGCAGACATTTCAGAAATAGTACCTCTCTGCTCTTTGAAAACAACTGCAGTTATTAAATTATCCCTCAAGGACACCTTGACTTAAATAGCCTTAATTTTCTTCATGGGTTCAAGAAATGGTAATAATGGTAAATTCTATGAAATAAAAAGTGTTTTGAATAACAAAACTTTAGGTAAATCTGTTCCAAAATGTAATGACTTTAAGAGCTTATACTACTCCACAGATATAGGCTGGCTTGGTCACAGGTTGGTGTCTGTCAGGGTTTTTGAACTCAGGGTTGAATTGTTATTTTTCTTTGTGAGGAAAAAAAAGAGATAACATGACAATGGTTCACATGACAAATGGTGAAACTTAGAATAAGGTAGATGAATTAATTTTCCATCATAATATAAAGAATGGCTTATAATGTTGGCTTTTAAATGAATATTTGTCAAGACAAATCACTTGAGATAACTGTAAGGCAAATGTGATATTTTTGCTGTTCAGATGTGATCACCACAATAAAATGCAGTCTGAGAGTTGACCTAATACAGTCTAATACTGGTGAATCTGTTGGAGTGTTCTAGCTCCTTTGCATATATGACAAGTGCAGTGATGGTCGTAAAATAAAGCGCATGATAAGTCATCCTACCATATAGGCGTTTTTTAATGAGGACTTCACTGAAACACCAAAAAGCTAGTAGTATATCAGAGGTATTTCTAATTCAAATGATAATATCTGAGCCAGGAAATTTAAATCACACATTTTCTAAGAGGAGATTGAAACATATTTTGCTGTATACTCTATTTAGCTATGTCCTGAATACTTTTCTTAGGTGATGATGTCTTAAAGCTGTAGGGGAAAACAAAAGAAAAAAAACAAAACAAAAATCTTGCAATTTAAAGATACCACATACCTAAATAAATCTAGGTTCTTGGGATTGTGTGACATGAAACATGAAAGATAAATTTCCTATTTATTGACCCAACCATGCAGTGCCAGTTGTCTGTGATTGAACTTAGAAAACTTAAAGCAGCAGCATTTGAGAAGCTGAATGTCACCAGAATCATGCAGCCAGGCTGGCAGGCAAATCATCCTGGTAAATTTGCCTTCGTCCGGGATCTGCCCCATAACCTGGTAGGCCCTAAAATGCAAACTTTTCAGTGACGTTGGGAGGCTGACTCATGCTGACAAAACCCACAATAATTTTAAATTTATAAGCAGAATGATGATTAATTTATTTATTATGAGAAATTTACCTGCCATGGGAAGTAGTCTATCTGTTTAACTAGGACATTCTTTCCTCACTGGAAAGCTACAAGGAAAACCAAATTTTAATAAAGGGAGGTAGACATATGATTCAACATTTAATAGCATTATGTTTCAAAAATCTATTCTCTTCATCTCCATGAGAGTAAAATCCAAAATACTGGGGCCTGTCAGGGCAAATATTAGGACATTTTGTTCTTAACTTTCTTGGTCTGTGTTTGAACAAGGACTGTTATATTCGCCTTTTGGCTCCACTTAGCTCAAAACTTTTCCTGTTGAACTTCTGTGCTTCAGATCGATGGCCTCTAGGTGGTGTTCTACAAGCAAATTCATGGGACAAGGGAATAAAATATTAGAATTTCCATTTGTAATTATTTTCACCATTTTTCTATTTTATGTGTATTTTATAATGTACATAATATTTAATAATAAGATCAAACAGTACATGCTGCAAATTTGATGTCTATTATTGGTCTAAGAGCTTTAAACACATTTGATATTTAGAATAGTCTTGTAAGAAAAATATAAATGAAGCCAAGATTAAGTCACATTAACTTGTGGAGGAGTTGAAATTTAAGCCCAGGTTGTCTGACTTGAGATTCCATTCTTTTAACACCATGCTACTTTCTGATGGAAGTCCCTTGGTGTAATTCACAAATGAATAAATACACATACATTATTTACAGAGCAGTATTTACTGATGGAGCCATACAGGGGAATCCATTTGTTGGCCTCAGCCTGTTCTTTCTGATTTGAAAGTCTTTCACAGGTCTTTGAGTATCTGTGCTCTGATCTGCTTGTTGTGTGCTGCTTTTGTAGTTGAAATGTCTGTGGATAATCACAGCTACCTGCTTACAGCCCCTCCTGTGTGTGCTTACATTCTGGAAGTGATTTCCTGGCATCACCTTTAATAATTTTAAAATCTTTCCAGCAATGTTGAGTGTCACCAGACTTAATGAGTGTTTCTTTCTCCATAACTAATTCAAAGACCAGTAAGTTCCCCACTTGGTTTTTTGTGAAAAAAAAAAAATTATCTGCAAGAATATGTATTATAGTATACTCTTTCCTGGGTTGCTGCTTTAGTTTACTCTCATTTATCTCCATTACACAGGTGATCTCATAAGACAAGGAGGCCTC
The DNA here is from genome assembly GCA_963574695.1 of Propithecus perrieri. Taxonomy (NCBI): domain Eukaryota; kingdom Metazoa; phylum Chordata; class Mammalia; order Primates; family Indriidae; genus Propithecus; species Propithecus perrieri. Next base: position 40,833 of record CAUYRB010111110.1, on the reverse strand, counting down.
ATTTAGGGAGAGAGGTTAGTTTCTTTCATCTGAGCATGGCAAAAACCAAGATGCTTAAACATACACAACAGACCAAGAGTAATTCAGAAAATAGCATTGAGTGTAAAGAGGAAAAATCTTTTTTGAAGTGCGATTTCTTCCTAAAGGTATTTTTGCTGCTGTACTTGACATCTTGTTAATAAAAATATTTCTTGGGCTATTTTAGTTCCAGTCTTCATACTTGTGTAATGTAGCACTGGGACTTAGGCCATCTGTTTTAACATCTTATGATATACCATTCTTTGCTGTTTTTAGCAGATGAATCTTTCAAACAGCAGTTCATAAAACTTGATCCTTACTTACATATTACATCACCTTTTTCTTTGTCAAAATCTTCTGGATATCCCAGATCTCATTTGACATTTCACTCTTGACCTTGTGCTTGAGATAGAAAGGGGATAAATAGTAAGATGGAGAACATGTAGTTGTGAAAGATTTTGGCTAAATATCAATTTGTCCATTCCAATTTGACTTTCTGTTTTGTTTTGTTTTAAATCCTGAGCTTAGAATTTTAAAAAGGTTGAAGAACATGATATTGAGGAGACCTCAGAAAAATGTGCTGCTAGTTATAAATAAGGTTATTTATAACTTGCTGATTGATTTGTCCTTTTAACTATGTTTTTTCCAAACCCTCTGAACCCTCTTAAGCCTACATGGCTTTTGTTGTCGCTGCTATGCAATATGATGACATTGAGGTAATTTGCTTTTGCTCAACTTTTATGCCATTCTTCTCGGTATTATTAACTCAGTGGGCTAGAATGCTAACAACTTTAAATAGCCCATTTGTTGTCATAGTAACTGATATTAAAGCTAAATATAATCTGTCTCTTGGATTTCATTGAAATCATTGCTGGTAGTTTCATTCTTTAGTAACTCTATGGACTGACTATAGGACTTTTTATAAAGCGGCCTTGAAAATTTAGGTTTGCTTGATGAGTTGATTCAGTGGAATGCAGTTTCAGCCCTATTTGTGATTTGTTTAGGCTTATTCCAGTCCCATCAAATGTATGTTCAGAGAACCCCAAGAAGGATGCTTATCTATATATCACATGGGCTATATAAACAAAAATTGCATTTATTCACTGTGGGTATTTTCTATGCTGTTCAGTTTTTCTCTTTTACTTTCTTTTGTAATGTTTTCTATAATGTTTCTGAACTTTTTAAAATTACGCTCTGGGTACTGAGAAAAGTTACATTATAGAAAGCCTTTTGAGAGCGATGACTCCTAGACACATCCTGTTACCAGCTCTGTGTCTTGTGACTTGTGTGTCCCCTATTTAGGGCCTTAGAAAAGATTCCACTTCCTGCTTAAAGCTTGATTATACTCTTTCACTTTTCTTATGTCAATCTTTTTTTTCCAAGATATAAGGACTGTATTGAGCACACACAATTTGATTATAGTGCTAGGGAATCTCAGAGAGAAAGCTGACTATATACGAACAAACAAAACAAAACTTAAATTTCCCTCTTCTCACATATTAATTCATCTTGCATTAAAGAATTCATTGCTCTCATCTGAGCTTTGTAATCTTTCTCTCTGGGTAGATCAATTTTCCACCGTTATATTTTGGGCCATGCTATCCTTTTTTTACCCCCTAAATCATCATTTTTTTATCTAACACTATTCGAGGCTGAATGAATTTTCTTAACTCCCTTGGTCTCTGAAGATGCAGAGTTATTTTCTGTCTAGGCTCCCCATCCACCCCCGGCTTCAAAATGAAAGAATATTCTCAGCAGCAGCTTATCTGTTGAATATGTATGAAATATCCTAGATGCTACATCGTCTTGTCAGAGTCTCTTATATAACTTGTTGGTAACATTCATTCCTCTCCCTTCCCCCGTATTTCTTGAACTAGCCCTTTTTCTGTTCTGAATATGCAACATTCTGCTCAGTTCCTGTGTCCCTTTTACTCTCTCAGATTCCACAGTTATCAAAATTCACTTTCTTGTGACATCAACCATCTGTCTCATCAAGCGCTTATTTTCTAAAGCCACTTTTTTTCCTGAAAGTTCCTATTTTATATATAGCCATGCTTTTTAGTAACAACATCTAGTATAGTGTTAAACATGTACAAGTAGAATATTAGTTCTGTGGGTTGTCAAATAATGTCACAAGGAAAACGTGTCCTGTGTTCAAATATGATTTAGAAAGACTGGGTTAAACAAACCAAACGGGTTTCCTCACCAAAGAACTTCCCTGTGTTCATTACGTGCTGACAATGAACGCTGTGAATTACTGAAGGAAAAAAGCAAAAACAGCATTTCTCAAACATGTCTTTCTTGCAAATATTTAGGCCCCTCATTTATGGGATTGTTTGTTTTGATTTTTTTTTTCCAGCAACCTTCAAACAAGGGTATGTGAGTGGAAGAATAGTTTTAAGGGAATCAATCTTAATATCTTCAACCTTCATGTGTATACTTTCCAAAGATTTATCTGTTTAAAAAAGAGTTGATGAGATTTAAATTCCCTTTCCTCACCCATTGTAATAACTTTTATCCTTTTATACAAGAGAAAAAAAACTACATACTTAGCAACCTTAATCGTATTATTGATGCATTACTCCAGGATTAAAAAAAAAAAAAAATCCAACTCCAGGGCACCAAACAAATGGAAATTGGTTTTTGGCCTTGGTGTGAAAAACAGTGAATGACTTTTAAGTTTGAGTAACAAATTCTTCTGCAACTAAGATGGGTTTCAGTTCTTGTTTTCACCAGAATTGAAGATGGACCTAATAAAGTTGGCAGCTGATAGGTTATTAGAAATAATTTTTGATGATGTAGTATAGCATTATATGCTATTCTTCCCATAGCTAGGAAGAATTTCCAGGAATCATTCTATATTCTAATTTATGTGAACAAGTTTCTCAGTTTTTAATTAGAAAAATGAAAAATATAAATAAGCAGGATACTGAACCCTGTATCACATTTTAATAAAAAGTGATGATCATCCAAGTACATGAACTAATTGGAAAGCATGGCCATATCTATCTAAGAGATATGTTTCCAATAAATACTTTTCAAATTACATAATATATTTATATTATTTAAATCAATTATGTACTAATATAATTTTGGTGATAATTCAAAGAGGAATCTCAATTCAAAAAATAGACTCATATCCCTTAGGTAATTTGAAAAACGAATCAGTGAATGATTTTTAAGCATATAAAAGGTTACATTAAGATAAAATCCTGTGGAGAAAAGTGAAATGAAACATTAGTCAAGGAGAAAAATAAAAATACGTAAAATTTCTGACTATTAAAGAAGATTGTTTTCATATTTTTCAATAGATGATTATCAAATTATTGTATGTTCCATGGATTTATATAAAAGAGTAATTTTAAAATTGAATGACTACACTTTCAAATTTCAACAGTTAAAATGTATCTTTTCAACTAGTTAAACTTATGAGAATAATTTTAGATGTCAAGTGGCCAAGTGGGCTTTTATGGGTAGAGCTCTTGAACTATAAAAAGTAATTAATTAGCTAACCAAATTATGGAGTCAGTTTAGATAACTAATAATAACTTTTAGGTTCAATCATTACTACAGTTTTATTAAATAACTCTATATGCCAGCCGCAATTCTAGGCACTGGATAAACTACCAGGGAACAAAATGAGACAAATTTCTGTCCTCATGGACATTCTAATGAGGGAATGTAGACAATAAACATATATATAAGAAAAATATAAGAATCGTAGATGGGAAGAGCTGGAAGAGGTGATCAGGGGTGATTACAAGTTCCAATGAAATATTTAGGGAAAGCTTTCTTAAGAAGCTGATATTTGAGCAAAGATCAAAAGAAGGTAAGGGAGTGAACCATATAAATATCTGAGGCAAAACATATCTGGAAGAGGAAAAAGCAAGGAAAAGGTCCCTAGGGTGAGATCACACCAAACATTACCAAGGAAAGTGTCAGCGGGAATGGACTGGTGTGAACTATGAGAGTGTAGGAGATAAGACCTGAGAGAATGGAAGGGAGAAACACAGGGCTATGTTGTCTATTGAAAGGACATTGGTGTTTATTCTAAGTTGGGAAACTATTTGGAGTGTTTCTAACAGAGAACTACACACACTGAAAACCATCACCGAGTAGTGTTACTCACAACTAAATTTATTTTCAATCCTGGGCTCTCCTGACCTAGCTCTCCCTACATATATACTTTCCTCTCCCCATTCTTTCTCCTGCATTTTTCTGTTTGTCCCCCTTCCTTTCGTTCTCATTTTCCCTCTTGTTTTTAACTTTTTGGGTTTTTTGGCTCTATTTGTAACTAAATAATAATTTTTATGATTTGTTGCATTTAATAAAATTTTGTCCATTTCCTCCCAAATTAAAAAGCCAACCCAATATAATAGAGAAAGAAAATGTTCTACTTAAAATCACAGCTACGTAGGATCACTTTTTCCTCTAATGGAGTATCAGAATTTTCTTCCAAAGAAATGACTTTTTGTTTAGTGCGCTATCTTCTTCAAGTGTGTAGGGTACGTAGTTGAGTGTACAGTGTGGTTGGAAAGAAGGAAGCAAATTGACAAACTGTTCTGCTGGAGAAATGCACTGAAATTAAAAGTAAGGAGGACCAGAGGAAGGAGGAGAGATAGGTAGTGAGACAGGAGAGAGAAAGTATGGGAGGGGAAGGATACTGTTGCCAAGTGTCAGCTACTGATGGAATCCTGATTGGAGTGGAGGGAAAGTGGCTGAATGAGTTTTAGGGGCATGAGTATTTAATATTTTATTTTATAGTTGTTTATTTGGTAATTACGTGATGTAATCATAGGCCGTACTCCCAACTTCCCTGACATTCAGTAGTCCCCTACAGTCCCTTATATATGCTCCATGTTAATCATCTCTTGGTGACATTAAATTAAAGGGAATATATTTTAGGTTATTGTGGGGCATGAAGAAGAAAATAGCCATAGGAGTGAGATATAAATGAGGTCAGGGTTTCAGAAAAATCATGGACATTTGAATTAAAAAAAAAAAATAAAAACACTAAAATAACCCAACCCTTGAGGAATTTGTGGGAATCTGGAGGTGAGCATTAAGAGTCTCATTAAGTATAGACACTGGGGTTGTGGGTGGGAAGAGGCAGGAAAGGGGTCAACTTAATTGTATGTAAAAATCTTAAAAGTTGGGGTAATCTCAGTTGGCATCTGGGCTATACAAATATGAACAGTATTTGTTTCTAATAACACTATTCTACAATCACATTTATCAGACAAGAATGACTAACATGGACATAGTGCTTAGACACAAGAACACAGTCCTGGAAGCTTATTTTGTGTTAGCAACATATTGAGTGGGACCAATGAATATAAGAATAAGAGGTGGTATGACTAACAGATGATGAACAAAAACAACAGCAGCAAAGCAATGCAGCTATTAAGCCAAATTACCATTTTTAAGTATCAAGATAAAGATGAAAAATCGAAATTCAGTGAAATCTCATCCTATGGAAATCGGGGAAGCCAAAAGAAAGTGATGATTAAAAAGAGGGGGAAGAGGATAGGTAGGGCCTGGGAAAATTTCCTGTAAAAAATACAGCTGCAAATATATTTTGAAAAGTTTCTGCAGATGCAGCATAGACCTGATGGGCAAAGCTAAGTGTTAAAAACCTAGACCTAGACACATGCATACATACAATGAACTCAACAGTATCGCTTTCAAAAGTACCTGCTGGATCCCACTCCCTGTAAGATGCCTGGTCAGCTTTGTCGGCCACTCTTTCTTCATGTCCCCTGACTCCTGGGAAGGTGGTCTGTGTTCTGCTCAGATCCAGGCTCTTCCTCTGACATACTGTTCTCCTTCATGCTGCTGTGTTTAGCTCTGGCTTTGGAATGTCCTTCTCTTCTTTGTCAATTTATAACTTCTTTAATATCTTAGCTATTTAAACCTTTTAGAATTTTGGAATATTTTAATACTTTGGAAACATAAATAGTTTCAATAATTGGGGGATCGCAATGTTTCAGTTAGAACTTTTCCCTATCACTTACCAGCTGAAGTCCTACAGCAAGTTGCTCAATCTCTGTCAATCCCTCAGTCTGTCTAACTACCCAACCTCACAAATTCAATTTTACCTTTTTTATTGTGTTAAGATGATTGAATTAGATAATCTCTTTGAGAACCAGACAGTGCAGTGCTGTGAAAATAGTAACTAACAAATAAATATTAGTTTTCATAAATTTATTTAAAGTCAAATAGACAGTTCTCCAAAGATATACAAGTGGCCCCAAAACATATAAAAAGATGTTCCACATCACTTACCATTACAGAAATGCAAATCAAAACTATGGTGAGATAACACTTCATATCCATTAGGATGGCTACTGTTTAAAACAACAGAAAATAACAAGAACTAGCATGGATGTGAGGAAATTAGGACCCTTGGTGGGAATATAAAATGGTGCAGTTGCTATGGAAAACAGGATGGCAGTTTCTCAAAAAATTAAAAATAGAACTATCATATGATCCAGCAGTCCCACTTGTGGGTATATATTTGTATTTGAAAGCAGGGTCTTGAAGAGGTATTTACACATCCATGTTCATAGCACTATTATTGACAAATAGCCATGAGGTGGAAGCAACCCTTGCATCTGTCAACGGATGAATGGATAAACAAAATGTTGTATATACATACAATGGAATATTATTCCACCTCAAAAAGGAAGGAAATCCTGCTACATGCTACAACGTGGGTAGACTTTGATGGCATTATGCTAAGCAAAAGAAGTCAGTCACAAAACAAATATTCCGTGATTCTACTTATATGAGGTATCTAAAGCAGACAAATTCATAGAAATAGAAAGTAGAATGGGGCTTACCAGGGGGCTGTGGGGAAGAGGTAACAGGGAGTTGTTGTTTAATGGGTATAGAGTATCAGTTTTGCAACGCGAAATAGCTCTGGAGATTGTTGCATAACAATATGAAACACTACTATACTGTACATTTAAAACATTTAGATGGTTAAGATGGTTAGGGAAAAAAAAGTCACAGAAAAAATATTGTCAGTTTTCTTCTTTTATTGAGACTTCACTTGCACCTGTCCTCTACTACCCCCTTTGCTAATTCCTTCCAATCTGTATTAGCAATTGTCCCAATTCTGCCCTTACAATAATAGTCTCCTCTTCACCTGTTTGTCTTTCTCACAAAAATGTTTCTTAAAGGCAGAATCTGAGACCTATTCTTCCTTGCATCTCTATATCTTGGTGATGGATGACCCATCACAAGTGCCTAACATATCTTGCTTATTAAATTAATGAGTAAAGAATAGAAATGTCAGCCATTTGCTGTATCACCCATCAATTTCAACCCATTTTCCAGCAGCAAAAAGAAAGCTAAATGTGGAACAAGACAAAAAATCAAACCACCTTGAAGCACTCAGACACCATACTCTTTGAACAGCAGGGTCCTACCATGCCAACATGAGTTTTTCATCCATTAATTGTTTTGTAAATAGGAGAGATTTAAACTTTAATTTTCATGAATATTACTTGCAGGTGACTAAGCTTAAACAGCAAATTATTTTCTCTATTTCATAAAGTAAAGGAAAGCTGCCAAAGAAGAATTGAGATAGACTGAGATATTGATTATATGTTAGATTTTTTTCTATTTTAGGAATTTCTACTTTTCCTGAGATATTCCTGTTACAAAAGTAGTTTTCTGTTTCCTTGCAAAATTAAAATAGGTAACCTGTCACACATAAATTTTATTTTCTTCCTTTATTAAGAAATCACTCTCACCTTGTCCTTCACCTCACCCCTTTGCTAATTTTTTTTCTATATTCTAGTATGCAGATCTGTTTAGCATTTTTTTATGTGTCAAGCTTTGAATTCAGGTTGTCAATCCCAAACTGTGCTCCTGCTAACACTTGTGTTTTACCACCAAAATGGAATAATAGTGCTACGTCTCAATTTGCAGGAAAAGCACAGTGTGTTAACAGATTAAATTTTTCAATTCTCCATATTTCTTCCATAAATAGTTTTAAACATCTAGTGCTATCACTGGCTCACGAAATTATGAAAAAACTAAATAGTAAGCCCACATTAACAGAGATACCTAAAATTGCGTATAATATTTATCTTGTTATTTTTTGAGATGGAACCTGTGTGTATATCATCATTACATTTTATGTGAAAAGAAGTGATGTTTCCCACAATTAAACATATCATAACTTTATTCTGTTCTGAAAGTGGTCTGCCTGAATAGGTTTGAGGATTTATTTCTTCTTTATTATAGTAATATCTTATTTTTAAGAGTATTTCTATACTTCATGAGAGTCTTAAATTTAGGAATTCTAGATTCTCTAAGCTTTGTCCCTCCTTTTCATCAGTGTGTGCTTTCTAGCCTCTTTCTTTTTAGTCATAAAACGGCCTGATAAAGAAAAAAATGACACTATCTTACCATCTTACAGACCTGGATTGAAAGTGAGGTTGTGTGGATTATGGTAGTAGAGGCAGAAGGAAGAATAGCTGGGGTGAGGGAAAGGTAATAACGGTCCAGGAGGTGGCTTTGGGGAACTATAGCCATTTCCCTTATTTCCATTAGCCCCTTTTCTCCCTACCACCACAAATTAAAATAACAGTAATAACAATAATAACAGTAATAAACTCCAATGGAAACCCACCTTGTTCTATGAGACAGATACTGTCAGTTTTCCTAAGTGGAACTAACCCAAAGAAAGGTTAAAGTACTTGATAAAGGGCACTTAATTAATAAGCAGAGATAATCTTTTCTTTATGTCGATTGTGTTTTTTAGCCTAAAGATTTTAAAGAAATATTCTTTTGTCTAGAGTGATATTGTTTTACTTCCAAATAATCTAGTATCTATCCAAGTGTGAGGATTAATGGTTTATAGGAAACTTGAACGCCTTGGTGCATGTTTTTTGTGAAACAATGGTAACCATGCTTTTATTGACAGAAAAGAACAATATAAAACTTGTATGATGGTTTATTCATCTCCAGCATAACAATGCCCAAGATATGCTATATGTACTTCAGGGCTAGTGAGTTATAGTAGACAAAGCCCAGTATTCCTTTTATTTGTGTAATAAATATTATACATATTATTATAATGTGACTATTCTAATTTTTGAATAGAAAAAAGGTACAAGTGGGGACGAACATGAAGAAGTCTAAGAACAGAAAAGCAAACACTTATGAAAAACCAAAGTAGCAATAGGCATTTTAAAGCTCAGTATTAGACAGGAGTTGTGAGAAGCTATTAGAGAATTTTAAGCAAGAATACAAATTAATGTATTTTGACTTATATTTACACATTATTTTTCTGAATGGAGGAGAGCTGGCACTCTGGTCCTCTTTGAACCTCTCCCTGGAAGGCAGCCTTCCTAGAATGTCCAAGCTCTGGGATCACATAGTTCCCCCAGGACCCACCAGCCACTGTGGCCACCACAGTTGGAGCAGGAGTTGGGAAATGTTTGTGGGGACCAGTGACACAAAACCTGAAGGGCTGAATCTCCTTGGGGAGGACAAAGGTGCACAATGAGTGGAGAAGCAGTATGGCATCCACTGTCTTTGCTTGGGTCTATAGTGACAGGGAGCGACCCTGAGAGGGCTGGTAGCCTGGTGCTTTGTTTTTAAGAAGCTCCCAGTTCACTAGTGTCTCATGAGGGTAGAAAAGCTCTCCAGCAGCTTGGGAACCTGCTGACTAGCAGAAATGTGAGGAAAGGAGAAACAAAACCCCCACCTACCCTTTCCATGGGCCTCCAGGTTTCTTGGGGGTTGATCTCTGCCAAAATCTTGCTCCTTCTTGTTCTGATCCACAGCTTCTTCCCATGGAATCTCTGGTAGGTTCTGTCACTTTTTCCTCTGAACTACGCCTGAGCTATGCTTTCTTTTTTTTTTTTTCATCTAAAACTTCCCCTACTTACTAAGACAATCTGACAACGGATGTCTCTAGTCAGCCATCTTGACCACTGATAGGAAAATATTATTTTTCTATCTTGTTGTAAGAAAAATATACCAAAAGGGAAGAAAGAATGAAAGCAAATCAACCCAGTAAGAGGTGATTGATATATGTTAGGTGAGATGATAATAGTGGTCTACATTGTGATGGTATCAGTTGAGATGCAAGTCTGTCTGGATTCTAGGGTTAAGACATAGACCCCATCTTTCAATGGGAAGACGGTTGAGGAATCTGTGACTATGCTATAAAATTTCCATCTAATATCTTTTTTTTTTTTATAAGATATACATATGTGTGTGGAAGAATGTCTTAGTCTGTTCAGGCTGCTATAAGAAAATACTATAAACTGGATTTCTTATAAACAACAGAAATTTATTTCTCAGTCTTCTGGAGTCTGGAAGTCCAAGATCAGAAGCTTGCAGATTTGGTGGCTGGTGAGGGCCCGCTGTGTCTTCACATGGCTGAAGGACAGAACTTTGGTCTCTTGAACCCCTTCTAAGGGCTCTAATCCCATTCATGAGGGCTGTATCCTCATGAAATAATTAACCTCTCAAAGACCCCACCTTTTAATACTATCACAGCAGGAATTATGTTTCAACATATAAATTTTGGGGGTGCACACACGTTCAGTCCATAGCAAAGGGCATATTAATTTATTAAATGGTAGATAAATAGGTACACAAACAAGCAAATAAATGATAAAACTTTGATAATGCAGTGCCATCCAGAATTTGCCAATGGCAACCTTGCTTTCTGAATCCAGCATAAACTGCCCCATGTGGTCTGTTGCAGATTTTGCGTATTCTACTCCCTAAAAGTCCAGAAAGTTGTTCTGGATTCTGTGGTAAAGTGTCCCCGTGAAGGGCTTCATGCAAGCGTTGCTATAGTCTAAGAGTAGGAATACGTTGACTCAGTGTCTAATCTAATGCAAAGCTACACTACAGTTACCTCAGCAAATGAGACCCTCCTCCATCCCTCAGAATTTCTCTTCATAGTCCCACATCTGTGTCACATCTCCCAGAGACTTTCTAAGACATTTCTTGGGCCTTCTGGATACAACCATGCTAGACTGTGGGTGCTTTCTTACAGCTTATTCACAGTGTGAAAGTCTGTTTCCCTGCCATAGACTGGCCAGGTTACAAATGCTTTGTCTTCCATTACCGTCTCTGTTTATCAACTCTTTATGAACAGAATCTGCTACACAAAGGGAAATACAAAGAACAAGTTTGTAAAAGTTTGTTTTTTTTTTTTCCAATAAGTGAATGTCTTACTCCTCAGCCCTTGAGCTCATTTGTGTCCTACCATTTACAGGAATATCTAAATCTGTTTCTCTAAAAAAAATAAAGTAGCCTACGATTTCTCCCTGTCTTGTCTTAACAATAAACTCCCAAGAAGGTAAAGGGACCAAAAAGATTAATTGAAACATAAATTTAACTTTTGTTTTTCAGGCAGTGGTATCAATACCAAATATACTAATTTTTTCTAAGTTCTTTATAGCTCTGTTAATTGAAATTATTTTATCAGCTCTATTTAGCTATCACAGAAATAAAAATAAGATTTTAAAAATTACTTTGATAAACCTAATACTGTGTTGCTCTTAAAAAAACTGTCTTGTTTTCTAGCTACTAATATGATTTACAATTATTCCAATGCTCAGGAATTGTATTTTTTTAAAAAAGCAAAGCAAACCAAATAAAAATAAACAAAACTCAGGCACTATAGTTTCCATCATGCCAACCATTTGTCAATTTTAAGACTCATTTTATTACTGTAAAACTGCATAACTTCAATAAGACATTAGGGATTTGTCATATATCTTTTTAAAACTATAATTTCCTTTGTGGCTCTGAATTCTATCCTGTCTGAATCATTTCCTTGTGGCTATTGTCTAGCTATGATTTTCTATAAATTCATAGAGAAAATTATCTTCTTTTATGAATCCATTTTCCTAAACTTTCTAATGTGACGTTTTTATCTCACTTCTGTGAGATTTATGTAAAAGGTGGAAAGAGGTATGCTTTTTACATTGTTTTCCTTTTGCTATTATTTCATCGTTTCTTTTTTTTTAAGATCAACTTATCTTTTGTCCTCTCTTACTCTTTGCATAATATGTTATATTTATTCTCTTGTCTTTATTTATACTTTCACCTATTAAATATATATACATACTGGTTCTAAATATCTGACATTATACCAGGCACTATGGGATATGCACACATATTTAATTCTGTCCCCATTCTTGGAGCAGCTCCCCCAGCTGGCTCCTTGGCTTCAATACCCACCATGTCCCACAAGTGTAAGTATACAGACTCAGCGTCTCTTGTCCTGCAAGTTTTTCATTTTGTGCTTAAGAATCCTGGAACCACTGAACTGGTTAAGATATAGCCTGAAGCATAGCCTCAACACTATATTATAGAAAGTAATTTAATTAACAGAAAACACATCAACAACAGAAATTCTGCACAATGCATTAGATAGCTGAGGAGCCCACAAGGTAGCAGTAAGCTCTGCTAGTATTGCCCATGGGCATCAGATCAATTATGGGGACTCTTCCTCCTCCCCAAACCCAGGACTGCAGCCACATCCTCTACTAGGTATATGCCCCCAGGGATCCTCTTGCTTTTTATTGATATGTCAGAGTATTTGTGTGTGTGCGTGCGCGCGTGTGTTTTATCACTTGCCCCCAGAATTCATAGTTTTTTTTGTTCTTTCCTATTACTTTTTTTCTTATTTCTATTGGAAACCCCGCTACATCTCTAAATTGAAAAAAAAAATACATAAATAAAATAAAAGGAGGAGTCATTCTGCTCTTGAAGTTTGCTGACCCTACTACCAGTCTTCATTCCTAGGGAAAGTGCTATTCTTTTTCAGGACAAAACATGTTAAGTAACTGGCTCATTCTACCCTTTTTTGACTGACCCTTAGGCCTCATCTAACTGAAACTGTCAGCAGTTTCTTCCAACAATTCACTGTAGGTATGTATATGGTACTTGTTCAAATACATGAGCATTCTGAGTTGCATGAAGGGAGTTTGTGAAATTGTGGTCTTCTGGAGGGCATTGAAGTAGGTGTCTTTTTTTTAAATTTATTTTTTAATTTCATAATATTACAGGAGTACAAACACTGTGGTTACATATATTGCCTTTGCACTGCCCGAGTCAGAGCTACAAGTGTGCCCATCCCCCAGACAGTGTGCACTGCACCCATTAGGTGTGAATTTACCCATCCTCCCCACCCCTCTACCACCCGCCCGATGTCCGATGAATGTTACTTCCATATGTACACATAAGTGTTGATCAATTAGCACCAATTTAGTGTCTTTATATCTCTCAGAGCAGCCTTTGAATGCTTCTATTTTGCTACCAATTATGATGATGTTGGTAATGAGTGGATCAGGAATTTGAGGAGAATTGATAAGTTTTAGACTAGCTGTTAATGGGAGCAAACTGAAAAACTGAGCTCATCAGTTACTGTAAACAGAGACTATTAAGCCATACAATACATATAATTGGTGCTCAAGGCATAGTTGTAAAGTAAAAGGAACAGAAAGTAAATATAAAGTCAAATTGCTGATCAGCATGAGCATCAAGTTAATGTTTGGAGTGTGCTGCAGAGTGAAGAACATGGAGCAGCACAGTGTAGTAGACGAACTTGGGGGAGAACTGGTCTCTGAGCCAAAGTACCCCTCCTTAAAGTTTAAATCCACTAATCATTAGCTTTCTGTGACCAGCAAGAAACTTGATCTTTCTTTACCTCAATTTCTTCATCTACAAAATAGAGGTAATAATGACAACTACTTCATAGTGTTGTTATGAGTATTAAATGAGTTAATGTTTATAAAGCTCTATAGAAAATATGCTTGCATGGAAAGCTATGTAAGTGCTTACTCTTATTATTTCCTTAAGCAAATGGTTGCAAATAAGATAGGATGTTACAATATTTGAGAGAACTTTTAACTAAGTAATGAGTTATTTTAATTTTTTTGGAAATGTCTTATATTGATAATAAAAATAAGAAAATATTTTAAACCCCATATGTTTACAAAAGTGCTACCGCTCTGCATCTACAGTTTTACAACTTCCTTTTTTCATTTAAAATATGTCTTGGACATGGCCAGGTGCAGTGGCTCACGCCTGTAATCCTAGCACTCTAGGAGGCTGAGGTGGGAGGATCGCTTGAGTTCAGGAGTTTGAGACCAGCCTGAGGAAGAGCAAGACCCTGTCTCTGTTAAAAATAGAAAGAAATTATCTGGACAACTAAAAATATATAGAAAAAATTAGCCGGGCATGGTGGCACATGCCTGTAGTCCCAGCTACTCGGGAGGCTGAGACAGGAGGATCGCTTGAGCCCAGGAGTTTGAGGTTGCTGTGAGCTAGGCTGATGCCATAGCACTCTAGCCTGGGCAACAGAGCGAGACTCTGTCTTGAAAAAAAAAAATATGTCTAGGACAATTTTCTGTGTCAAGACATTTAAAATTTTTTCTTCTTTCACAGTTGTTTAGAGTTAGGCAGGAACTTTTCTATCCTTTTATCTTCATATCATGAATTGATTGTACAGTTGACCCTTGAATAATGAAGGAGGTAGGGGTGCTAAGCCCCTGTGTAGTCAAACATCCACATATAACTCTAGACTCCCTCAAAACTTAACTACTAATAGCTTACTGTGGACTTGCCAATAGCAAAAACAGTCAATTAACACATATTTTGTATGTTATATGTATTGTATACTGTATTTTTGTAATAATGTAAGCTAGAGAAAAGAAAATGTTATTAAGAAAATTATAAGGAATAGAAAATATATTTACTATTCATTAAGCAGAAGTGGATCATCATAAAGGTCTTCATTCTCATTATCTTCATGTTGAGTAGGCTGACAGGAAAGAGGAGGGGTAGGGGTTGGTCTTGCTGTCTCAGGAGTGGCAGAGGTGGAAGAAAATACACATATAAGTGGACCCATGCAGTTCAAACCATGTTGTTTAAGGGTCAACTGTACTTCTTAGAAGGACTATAATTTTTCAGATTCCTTTTTACAGTAGCACCCTGTAATCCTATATAATATTCTATAATTAGAATGGTTCATTTATTGTTGTTGTTTAGTGTGACTACCCCCCCACAAAAGAGATGCTAACTGTTATTATTAATAATACCCAAGTCCAAGTTCTTTGTAATAGATGAAGCCTAAACCTGTGTAATCACCTGAAATATTGCACACAGAGCAGTAGAGTAATATAATCTTTTAAAACTCAGTTAAAAATAATGGATTGAGTAATTCATTAGGACCATTATGTTATAAAGTTGTAAAAATGACAACCAGAATGGGCAAGGAGACTTCAGCAAACAAACTGTTGGAAGATAAACAACATCTGGTCAGCAGAAAGGGGGAAATAAAACTGTATCTGAGGCCAGCATTGTTGAAACATAGAAGTATAATTTATAGCACAGAATTTCTCCTTTCCACCATCAAAAGCTTATAAACTTGCAGCACCAGTTATCTCTGGAAGTGGAGGGAGTGGCAAGGCTAAAAAAACCAGGAGAATTAGTTGAAAGCCTGTTTTCGAAGCAATTAGACCCTGATCATCTCTCTACTGGACTGTGCATGATTGAGTGGTCACTCCTTTCATACCCTGACAGACGAAAGTTTTATATTCTGGAAAGGGTAGATGAGATGCTCTCTGCCCAGGTAAAGGGACACTAAATTAAAAAGAAAGTGAACATTTACATGATGAAGTTGAGATGCCCACTACTCTGCTGTAACCTCCTACCACCTCACACCCAAGATGCTAAAATATGGTGTGCATCCTTCAGGCATACGAACTGAAGATGCTCCTCTGGGAATGTGTGAGAGCAGGAATCCTAAAAATACTGATATCAGAGATCCCCAATGAAATGGTCCAGTAGATCATCATATAATGAAGACCATGGTTAACAAATCCCACCCACCAGCATCGAATCTCCAATCAGCTTTTTAGTGTTCTACTCTTAAATGTGAATAGATAGCTATAGATCACAACGTATCTGTAGAAGGCATCTTAGGTGAAAGATTGAGGCAAAAATAAACAAAAAACCATGCTGAAGTAAATATATACTAAACAGGGAGTGAAAATCTCTGCAAAACTGTTCATTAGTAATCTTAGAGTAATAAAACATAATACTACATTGATGAAACAAGAATAATTTGGTATTAAAATAATTATCAAATAGAAATGAACTCTTGAAAATTAAAGATCAGAGATAGTTGTGAGAGAAATCTCAATAGGAGGTTTAGAAATTAAAGAAATCTTTCAGAAAGGAGAGCAAATAGATAATGAAATGGAAATTAGGAGACCAAAAAAAAAAAAAAAAAAGAGAGAGAGAAAATTATTCCAAGAGGTCCATCATTTGAATAATATGAGTCCCAGAAAAACATGAAGAGTGAAAAATGGAAAGTAATTATCAAAGAATTATGACAAGAAAATTCCCTGAACATAAGGAGAGAAGAGAAGCAAGTTGAAAGGAATCCCTGGGATGATGGTGAAGGGATGGTCTGAGATTACTACTGCTGAACAGATTTTATGAAACAACCTGTCCAGAATGGAAATGTAGAATCTCTGGGCAGGGATTTCTTCAATAACAGGAAGTAAAAGAATGCTCAATGTATTTGTGTAAACCGAGGCAGATAAGCACTGTAACAGAGAGATGAGACTAAATTAACAGGAACTATATTAAAAAGGATCGAACAAACATGAACACTATTTTTTACTTCAAGGAAGACTAAGAGCAGTGGAAGAAAAGAAAAATTGCATAGTATCCTATATGGTTCAGCATTTAATAGTATTCAGACAATCATGGTACTATAAAAACTGAGTCTTGATTAAACTAAAACTATGATACACTATTTTTTTTGGAATATAGAGGCATATGAAGGGTGTTGTGTGTCTGTGCATCTGTGTGTTTTTGTGGGGGAGATGGGGTGGCTGCTCGATCTAGGAGAGCTGAATCCCCGTCTTCCACAATGGAAAGCCAATAAATATGTAATGACCCCAACAGACAAATAGAGGAAACAAATATGTTATTTATGCAAAGTCCTGTGAAAATTTAGAAAAAAAGAAAAAAAATAAATATGTTATTTAGATTCATGAAAGTAAATACAATAAAATATACTAACAGGTTTGAAAGTTACTTCCTCAGGTAAGCATACAATATATTCACTGGGCCTTGGGTAGTGTTTGAAATTTAGAAACAAATCCCTTAAAACTGTCTGATGCTAAATTATACATTTAATTGATTTAAAAAATGACAGGGGAAAAAGCAGAAGGTTTTCTACTACTTTATACTACTTGTGGTTCCCTCATAACCAGATTTTAAAAATAAAATTATAGAGGAAAAAATCCTTCAAAAATCCCTTTTGCTTGTAAAATAATGGCTTTATTGTCTATTGTATTATTCATGAAGTTGAATAAATACCACAAGAAATGGTTACAAGAGTTCTATACCATTAACTTTACCACTGTTTACCCCAGTACTAATTTAAGAAGTTAGAGTGAGAAACACAAATACCTTTTTATAAGGGCAGGAGGAGGCTTGGCTCTAGTATGGTAGCAGTTTACTTGCCAACCTAATTTCACTTTGAAATGCAAACTTGGAGAGGAACATGTGGAGAGCAAATAAAATTATATTAATTTTGCTATTTGTTTAAATATGCAAAATGAAATTACATGTTAAATACATCTATAAATCTGAGACTTCCAATAGCAAAACTCTAAGTAAATGTTAGGTACAAAATAGCAAATTCATATTAATTTTACTATTTGTTGAAATATGCAAAATGAAATTGTTAAATACATCTATAAATCTGAGACTACCAATAGCAAAACTCTATGTACATGTTAGGTACAAAATAGCAATTCATATCTTGCAGTTATTTTTTTCTTTTGTTCACTGTCTTCACCTTGATGGAAGAGAATATTTTTGTTCTATTTTTATCATTACACAATATCATTTATAAGAGGCCAAGGAAAGAAAACAGTGTTTTGGTATGTGTACATAAAATTATACAGACACAGAGCCCACATTTTCAATAGCCTTTTCACAGGATAGCATCTTTTACACTTTTAATCAAGACATCATATAATTGAAAAATTCTAGCTGGTCTGTGTGCTGCAACCTAGATGACAACATGTTTTCCATGAAGTCCTAACTCTATTTTATAGAAGCTTTGAAAATCAGTATTGACATAGATACAAGAATCAAATCAAAAGGATAGAAGCAAAATTAAATTTAAAGAATTAAGACAATTACATTTTTAAGTATGTAAGTTAGAGTCTTTCAATAGATAATTACTAAAAATTCTAATATATTTGACCACAAAATATATTAGACACTGGAAGCCATAGATTGGCCTTCAAAGAGCTAAGAAGGTCTAGTAGAAAAGATAGATAAATAAGTAAAAAATTGGATACATTGGACTTATTCATTGAATTCCAGAGGACATATAACTTATACTGAAAATACATTGCTTTAGGGCAGATAGAATTTAATTCAAATAAAAATTAATAGATTTGTATTATCCTCTCTATAATAATAAGGTGGGCATTTTTCACTCATTAAGCCAATTCCTTATAATTCTGCAGCCTACTGTGTGTCAGGCACTGTGCTCGCTGCTGGGGATAAAATAATTAAAGAAACAGGTGAGTTTGTGCCCTCAGAAGCAGAATCTCCTGGGAGAGACTGATAAAGAAGCAATTATCAAGTGTGCTAATGCCATCAAGGGAAAGTCATCAGGGTAGGAATAGATTCTTTATAGACCATAAATTTCAGAGTTATTAAGGTAGAAAGAACTGCAGTGGTCATCTAATTTTTTACAGAGCCATAAACTGAGTTCCAGAAAGAATAATGGTGTAGCTGTAGGCGGAAACAAAACAATCAGACGTATGTCCTGTCACCATTGGGACGTGGTCTCCAGTCACCACGTGGATTGGCTGCAGTGTTTGACTCCATGAGGTTAATATCCCTATGCAAGGCAATATTTCACCAAGCCACTTAATAACTATATAATTACTGAAAAACAGAACTCCATGTGTGTGTGGTGGTGTCTGAATGAGTGATTATTCTAAACAAAACAGTAGCTATCGTAATCGGTTAGAAGAAAACTCTTAGTAGGTTTTACAAAGTGCTAGGGAAGCAACAAAGATATTAAAATGAATAAAAACATTCTCCTCATTTTCTACACACTATCTCATTTTTTCTTCACAGTGGCCCCCTATGTTGGGTATCATTGTCTCTATTTTGCTGATATGGAATGTTAGTTAAGTTCTAGGGAAAAAAAGTAACTTCCCAGTATCACAAAACAATTTCATGATAAAAGAGGGATTTCAATCTAGCTGTTTTGTTTGTTCCCCTACTTAAAAATATTCTTGGTAGGTAAACGTCACTTTGAATTTTAAACATTATTTTTACCTCAGTGGAAAAGTCATAGAATACAGGCTAGGGTTTTATGATACAGCGAAACATTCTAGAAAGCAGAACGATCAGTCGGAGGAAAAGAATTGGAAGATGCAAGAGTTTTGGGAAACCCTTTTATTCCTTCCACACAGGAATGCATACAAATATTTTGGGCCACAAATAATTCACTGGAGACTTAACCTTTCCATTCAAAACCTGATCTTTAATTAAAGGAAGCACCTTTGCTAATGCAAGCAACTAAGACTTCTCTATCTTTGACAAATTTTTATCACTGAAAAAATTTTTTTTCTTTCTTTTACCCTGTGAAGGAATTGACATTTTAATGGAAAAAACAAGATTTTCTCTGGAGCTGGATAGGGTGTCCCTGTGAAGCTGGCCTGAGGCAATATGAGCATATCTAGGTGTTTGTCTGAAGGGGGGAATGGGAGCCTGAAAGTGAGCAATGGTTTCACTATTTTGCCTGTTCTGAGTCCAACATTAAAGCACAGACTTAGCTTTTGTTATGATTACCTAAGGCATTGCGCCTCCCCCAGGCCATAGTAAGGTTCCTAAGAGTTGAGTTATTTCTGTGTTAAGGAAGTATTAAAGTAGCATTTCAGGATCTCCAGCAATCCCACTGCTGGGGATCTACCCAGAAGAAAAGAAGTTGTTTTATGAAAAAGACACCTGCTCCCGTGTGCTTATCGCAACACAATTCACAATTGCAAAGATATGAAATCAACATAAGTGCCTACCAGATGATTAGGGGATAAAGAAAATGTGGTGTATGTATACCACAGATTACTACTTAGACAGCAAAAATAATGAAATAATATCATTTGTAGCAACTTAGATGGAACCGGAGGTCATTATTCTAAATGAAGTAACCCAGGACCAAAAAAACAAATTCTACATGTACTCACTTCTAAGTGGGAGCTAAGCAATGGGTATGTATGACCATATCGAGTGAAAGAGCCACTTAATGGACGTTGGAGACTCAGAAGGGGAAGGGATAGGAGGGGGACTCCGGATGAAAAATTACCTACTGGGTGCAATGCATGGTATTCAGGTGATGGGTATATTAAAAGCCTAGAATTCTCCACTATGCAATTCATCTATGTAACAACAACAACAAAAAACCATTTATAGCTTCTAAATTAATTTAAATAAAACCTAATACAAAGATTGAGTATTTTAAATAATACACAGAAAAAGAAAGTAGCATTTTAAATGCTTAACAACATCAAGTGACTCTGAAGGCCCATCTCCTGGATGGGGCAGCCATTCCTAAGGGTTAGTTGAATAGAA
Source organism: Propithecus perrieri (assembly GCA_963574695.1). Classification (NCBI taxonomy): domain Eukaryota; kingdom Metazoa; phylum Chordata; class Mammalia; order Primates; family Indriidae; genus Propithecus; species Propithecus perrieri. The sequence continues at coordinate 20,145 of CAUYRB010111110.1, read as the reverse complement.
TTTGAAAGCCGTCGATGATTTCAACAAACATGTCTAGGGCAAGTTTTCTCCAAATAACCCATTTTCTAAAATCACACACACGCAAATGCACACAAACACACACATCTTCATACTCTTGTTTGTATGTATAACATTTCCTAAATTCAGCTGATTCAGCTGAACATTAAGAAGAAAGCATCCGATTAAACTAATTGGCAATAAAATATGAATAATTAACTGACATCACCCTCCTTAGAGGTATTTGCTTTCGAGATGGTTGGCTAAGCGCTCAGTAGCTCAGTAGTTGAGAGATAAGGAGAGAGCAACAGCAATTCCACACATTGCTTCTGCTTTACGTTTTCCATTCTGGGTAATATGTTTTTATCTAAAACCTCTCAGTTGTGTTTACAATATTCTAAAATATGTACTACCTCCATAATAATAATAATAATCATTCATTCCTTTCTATCCATGATTTCTGTGACTTCTTTTCGAATATTTCTTTTTCTCTCCACTATAATACTATGCTCATTTTCGTTTTTAATTAGTACTTCTCACCACACATGTGATATCTGCAGAGATAGGCACATTTGATGGTCCTTTCCTGGACACTGACAAACACAATGCTTCTTGAACACTTTTAATTATCTAGCTACTCTTTATTATTATGGTTGTTATTTTATTGAATATTCACTAACGTGATGTATTCCTATAACCCAATTTAAGAAAGTAAACATTACCAGCACAACACTATTCTTTTTAAAAAATGTTTCTTACCAAAAATAGTGCCTATCCTCCCATTACTTTTGGTGAAATCACTTTGTGTTTTAGCATACATTTGAGTGACAAGGTTAGAACACTGAACGTACCCAAAATGTTTCAAAAACTGAAATGTTTAGAGACAAACATTGCTGCTATGCTCTGGGAAAAAAAAAAAAGGTATAACTAAAAAAAGATGACATAAAATTTTGATATAAAGTCTGTTGTTTCAAAAAGTGAGGATGCAGTAGCAGTTGTGTATGTGGAGGAAACAAAATTTATTCAAATATTTATTAAAATGGTGACCTTTTAGGCAGGTAATTTAATTTAGAATGATCTCATTTGTTAATCATTGAAGACATTTTTTCCAAAGAAAGATTCACGATCCTTTTATTGCAAAAGTAATAATAAAATAGCCAAAAGTAATAATAAAATAATGAAATAGCTGACTTACAGCTCCTTTTGATATGAGTTCCCTTGAAATATTAAAAAGTAACAAAAATTCTCTTCAATTAAAATTGTATGCCTGGTATCTGTTTTATATGAAAGGCACTTTTTATGTTTCATGTCAAATTGATCAAAGCATATTACTTGCCTTTTGCTATGCAAACACATCTTTTTGAGAAGGCTGATTTTCTCATCTGTTAGAAAGTCTATAAATTATTTTATACAATGTACAGTAATTTACATTAGACAGGTTAAAGCAGAAGACTAGAGTGAAATATTTATGATTAAAATAATGATACTTTTCCTCAACTCAATAACTAGTCCATGAAACTAATGCTGTATGACACCATTTGTTCATAATTTAATTGAGCACTTACCGGAGCCATTTTCGTATAACTGTGGGCTTCCGTAAAGGTTATGGTCCTCAGGGTCACAGAGTATGCTTTGTTTCCCCCAGGCTAGCCTGAGATCCATGTCAGGCCCTCACTAGAAGTTTGAGTAGTGGCAATAGGTAACAGCACTCAAATTTGTGCCATATAATTTGTTTGTAGTTACCCTAGAACAGCTAGATGTACATAAAGGCTGATAATAGAATTTTTGGGAAAGAATTAACAAATAATTGTAGAGATGATCACAATTTATTTACAACAAAAACTTTAGATATTTCTTCCTATTTTAAACTTTTTACCTCTTAGCACATCCTTATTTTTCATTAATTTAAAAATGTTCTTATATTAGTAAATCATTGTGTATTGTTTGGGTCCTCTGGGTTAGTCATATTTTACTAAAACAGTTTTATTTTTGGTTAATTTTTATTTTGTTTTTGCATCATTAGATGTGGCGAAGTTAGTGGATACATCTCCTTCTGGTTCCTAAGCTTTAACATTCTTTTCTGCCAAAAACTGCTAGACTTTAAAGTCTTTTTATAAAACCTCTTCTCTGAGTAAAATGCTCTTCTGGACATGGTGTTCTCAGATTTATTTGGGGAGGTCTGCAGGGTAACTTATACTACAAAGATTTTAATTAATCATGTGGATGTTTTTATTACTACTAAATGGGTAATTTGTTTTGTGTAGGCGTATAAGAAGTTGAGTATCTTAGAGTACAGTTTTCCCCCAGAATTGCACAGGGCATTAATGAGATAATTTCTGCTTGTTAACGATTTAGTTTTAAAGAAAGATATCCATATGCTGTAGTAAGGAGGTGAGTATTAAGCATCTACTAGGTATAAGACACCATTTGCAATGAACAAGATCTACCAAATCTTAGCCTTCATAAAGATTATAGTTTTTAGGGAAAAACAGGAAATAAACAAATAAATATGTATTCTGATTTCTGGTATGCAAGTGTCCTGAAGAAAATAAAAGTGGATATGGTGATTGAGAATAGCAGAAACTGCTATTTTAAGTAGGGCGGTCAGGGAAGCCTAGTCTGATGAAATGACATTCAAGCAGGGGCTTGAATGAAGTTGAGAGGGAAGGGTAAAGGGCACAGGCCTTGTAACAGGAGGACTGTGGGTGTGTTTGAGGCAGGTCAGTTGGCTGGAGCGCAGTGCCTGAAGAGTGAGTGATAGGACACAAAGAAGGATATAGGGCCTGATGTAAAGGGGATTGGGTTCCCTTCTATGGGCAATGGGAAGCCAAAAGAGGGTTAGGAGACAATGATATAATGTGACGTATATTTAACAAGATGATGTTGGCTGCAATTTGGGAAATAGATTAGAGGGTTCGAGAGTGGAAGCTTGACATTGTGTCCAGGGAGAGATGATTGGTGACATGGGCAAGGGGTTAATGTTTAGAGGTAGTGGAAGAAAGTAGATCAGATATTTCTGAGTGAAGATTTTTGTTGAGGTGTTGGATGTGAGGGTGAGAGAAGAAGAGCAGTCAAAGATGATTTAAGAATTTTGGTCTGAAGAACTGGGTAAATGGTGGGTGCCTTATACGTAGAGACAGAATTTTAATTTACTAATTTTTGACAATAAAGTTTAGCACCTATTATCAACAGAGACATTTGTATTGTATGTCCAAATGTATATACAACAAATCTTTGATTTCTAATATGTTTTTGTTACAAAGTCATAATCAGCGACCATTCCAAAAGGAATATCTTGTTTCTTATTTCCATTCCACTGCAAGTTTTAGTAACTGAGGAAAAATATATCATTTTTACCTGTAAAATCACGTTTACAAGCCCTACTCTTCATTCAGAGTCATTTCTACTACATTGTCTCAGGTGAATTAGGAGGTATTTAGAAAAGCTTGCATTAAGGGAAGTCCTGGGAAAGCTGAGTGTGAAATGTAGCTAGTAAGTATTACAAATCAGTTGATTAAGTCAGAAGTTAGAGTTCTTCGATTTGCTTAATCTGATTTTAATTTTTTATCAGGGAACTAAGGTGTTTTATATTTTAGGACCTTATCTTCTTGGATCATGCCCAAGAAATGAATGACTTTTTTATTTGCAAAGCTTTCCTTTTTAATGCACCAAATTCTCTGGCATTCTGAATTAATAATAAGTCCTATCTAAGTTAGATTTAGGTTGTGGGAAAGGGAAGACTTGCTTTACTCTAGGGGAGGCCATAACTATTTTTATAGGAACCTGAATATTATAAGTACTGCATATTCAGGGTATCTGCTCTAGTAAGTTATATTAATAGATAACTTGATAACAAATTTCTAAGAACTGGGTCAGAGGGAAATATTAAATTGGTACCTTATAAGGTTTCCTAACAGTTTGGCTTATTTTGCAAGCAATGTAAGAGTGCATTTTCATGGAGGTTGTCTGTTATATTAATATCTTATGGCCTAGCTCAGGAAAAAGGTTCTTGAAAATTAACTTTTTAAAAAAAATTTAAAAGCTGATATTGCATTCTAACTTATTTTGAACATTTTCAAACATGTTGAATATTGGGTACTTTAACATTTTGCTAACGTAGAAAGACACAGTATCCTTTTATTTCCTCCCTGAATGCACTGAAGTGGCTATCATTCATTTAACAATTACTTATGAGGTGCTATAAGATTCCAGCAATCATTGCATCATCAGTCCTTGCCCGGAAACTAGGGAGGCATTTGGGAAGACATCACTAACCAAATCAGTTTATTTTTTTATTTTTAAATTTTTAAACAAAAGTTTGCAATAAACCATCTTGCCTACTTTGCATTTTTTTAATCCCAGAAATAACGTGTGACTCTCAATCTCCTTCATCACTATTATCCTCTCATGATTTTCCTCAAACACTACCTACTCCTAAACATTTCCTACTAAGGTTAGTTGGATCCTTCAGCTTTGATCTTTAGAACATGTATCTTATAATAACACTGTTGCCTCCCCCCAGTGGATTCTTCTTTTGTAACCCCATTTTGCTAACCACACCATTGACTCTCTGCTTGCTTTCTTCTTGACTCTTGAACTCAAGCATTATTGGCATTGGTCAAGTTCTTAAAGTCCAATTTTAAGCCTTCAAATCTGGCTTCTTGAGCAGCTACTGGCGTCAGGTGATGAAGCTCAGATATGTGGGAAAGTTAGTTCCTCTTGGCATGAATGTAGACAAATAGGAAAACAAGAAACTTTTCCTTATTTAAGGAATAGGGGGATAAGGATGATACTTTTTAAAAATTTCTCCCCTCAGAGAACTGCAATGGAAGTATTAATATGTTTCTTTGCAAACCTTCCAGATAAGCTTTCATTCAAAAGAAAGGCATATCACAAACAACATATCCTTTGCATTTCTTTACATCTTTCCTTGCCAAGATTATCCCTCCCCTCTTTTTCCCTCATCTTCATTTCCTGAGTTTGCACCTTTCAAAGAAAATGTCAGTACTCTAATCCTTACCCAGGCTCTGCTCTTTTTAAAGGATCCAGTCTAAGATAGCTGCTATTATTAATCTATTCAATTAGCAAAGATTGTGAGGACCAGAAAGGTTTATAACATCTCTTCTTCCTACACTTCTGAATTCTATTAGTTGTTCACATTATTCTTTCTATGAAGAGTTTTTTCTAAAAAAAAATATTAAACAAAAGCAAAAACCTCTTTCAGAAGACACAGAATTTTTTTTTCCTATACTCATTCTAGGATTTAAAAAAAAAAAATTTCTTCCTTGTCAAAATTTATATGTAATAAATGTATCATAAACAAATACATTGATTGAATCAAAGAATGTTGAGCTATTACTAATAAGCATTTTGACATGCCACAGTATGTCATAGCGAAAATTGTTCCGTGGCCCAATATGGATGGCATAAGATTTCTGTTACTATCTTCTCTTTATTTCTCTTTCAAGTCTTAAGTTAACTTTGGAAATAAGCAATTTGAAAGGCAGTACTGTAAGTGATGCTTGAAGCTTTTCTCTTTCAGGTACTTAATAAATATCATGCACTCTTTTAAAATCCATGATACTGAAGATTTTGAACATTTCAATATACCCTACAATTACACAACTAGATATAATAGTTTCATGTTCCAATGATTACACATATGAACACATTTCTTAATTAAAGACAATTATAGGCCGGGCGCGGTGGCTCACGCCTGTAATCCTAGCACTCTGGGAGGCTGAGGCGGGCGGATTGTTTGAGCTCAGGAGTTCGAGACCAGCCTGAGCAAGAGCGAGACTCTGTCTCTACTAAAAATAGAAAGAAATTAATCGGACAAATAAAAATATATAGAAAAAAAATTAGCTGGGCATGGTGGCACATGCCTGTAGTCCCAGCTACTCGGGAGGCTGAGGCAATAGGATCACTTGAGCCCAGGAGTTTGAGGTTGCTGTGAGCTAGGCTAACGCCACGGCACTCACTCTAGCCAGGGCAACAGAGTGAAACTCTGTCTCAAAAAAAAAAAAAAAGACAATTATAATTGTCTTTAATTAAGTATATGTAAGTATATGTAAGTGTATATTAAGTATATGTAAGTATACAGTAATTGACTGATGTGACAAAATCAGGTAAATACTTCCATCAAAGAATGTTTATTAGGGAAAAATAAAAAATACATATCTATTATGCAATGCCATTCAATGGCCTCCAGTACTTGCCATTTATTAGAATTCTGATGTGAATTGTATTCATTTTGCAGTGATATTTGCAGTGAGACTCCTACTTAAAATAGTGAATGTATAAAATTATAGGAAGAGGTATAATTGTTTTCATGATATGTCACAGAAGCAAATTGGAATATACATCATTTCCTATTCCCTGATAAGTTCAGCATACCTTTATCTCCTTTGGTTTTGTATCCTCAACATGTACTGTTGCCAGAAAGTATTGACTATTTGAACATATTTGGTATCTTAGGACTTCTTGGACATCAGTTATAGAAGTAGCATTGGTAAATGTGCATGTGGAAAATGAGATCTTAGATCTTTATCATTTCCTTTACTTAAGGAATACAGTGTATGAAAATCACTGATGACAAACTAAAGTTTCAGATTTGTCCAAACCTTAGTTGGTAATTGATAAATGTTGTCTATAATTTACCTCATGGTATCTTGTATACTAGAGGACTTATAAACTAGCAGACTTATGATTATATAACAGTTTCAATATATGTGCATTTATATATAATAATAAATATATATCATATAAATACTTATATGCATACATATTAACATTGATGGGATAATATTCAGTTATTATATCTGATTATTTTTTCTCTATGACTGTGTGATTATGGTTTTTGTTATCTAAATGTAAAAAGTGAAGTTAGTAAAAAGGAAAAAATGTTTAAATAAGATATCTTATAGTGCTGTATGTACTGGTTTTAATTTGAACTAGCCAGGTGGATTGAAACATTGTAAGGGTTATCTTAATAGCTCAGGGGCAACAAACAGGCTGAATTAGTGTCATATGTGTCACTGATTTTCTAAAGGACTTCAGTTCAAATTATGGCTAATAGTGAAATCCATTGGCAGAGGCTCTAATTCATGATTTTGAAAGGTTTGAATGTATGGGTGTTCCTCAGAAAACTAAAAATAAAACTACCATATGACCTAGCAATCCCACTGCTGGTTGTATATCTAAAGGAGGGGAATTCATTATATTGAAAAGATATCTGCATTCCCACGTTTAGTGAAGCACTATTCACAATAGCCAATATTTGAAGTCAACCTAAGTGTCCATCAATGGATGAATGGATAAAAAATTTGTGGTACATATACACAATAGAATGCTATATAGCCATAAAAAAGAATGAAATTCTCACATTTGCAACAACATGGATGGAACTAGAGAACATTATGTTAGGTGAAATAAGCCAAACACAGAAAGACAAATCTTGCATGTTCTTACTCATGTATGGGAATTAAATATTAAAACAATTGATATTGTGGAGATGGAGAGTAGAATGATGTTTACCAGAGGCTGGGAAGTATAGTTGGGGGTGGGGGGCAGATAAAGTGAGGATGGTTAATGGATGCAAAAATATAGTTAGAGAGTTAGATATGAAAAATATTTGATAGTACAATGAAGTGACTATAATCAACAATAAGTCATGGTACACTTTAAAATAACTGAAAGAGTAGAATTGGAATGTTCCAAAAACAAAGAAATCATAACTGACTGAGGTGATGGATACCCCAGTTACCCTGATTTGATTAATTCATATTGTATGCCCGTATCAAAACATCCCATGTACCCTATAAATATATACAACTATTATGTACCCATAATAATTTTATAAGAAAAAAGAACAAAATGGTTTGGATTCCCCCTCACCCTTGAGGTGGGAGTGAAATGTTCTCAGCAATGTCTAAAGTTAGGTCTGAATTGTAACAGTCTAATATAATGTTAGGTCAATATTCTCCCTTTTAGTTAACTTCATAGTATGATTCCTTTTTATAAACTTTAACAAAATGTATTTTTCCTGACCTTTGCCTAGCATTTTCTATGGCAACATCTTTGTGTTTGAATTTTAGGACCAGCAATTCCTGACTTTTTTTTTCCCCCTGCTGTCTTGCTTTGAAGCACCACCTTACTCATATTGAATACTACAGTATTCAAAGTAATTAGATACACTTAACAAAGTGGCAACTGAGGTCTAAAGTACAAAGTCTGACTTTTTTTAAAAATTAAAGAAAACACACTGATGCAAATTGTATATATTTCCCCATACTTGCTGTCTTGAAAACTAAGTGTGTAAGGAGAGATGAACAAATCTTTATTATACACATTGTATTTTTGACATAAATTGTGATATATCAATTCTTATAACAAGTATTTTATTTGTATTTTACCTGACATATAGTTTGGTGTTTCATATTCAGTTCTCTCACCTTTATAAAGTCTTCGATTCTAAATATTGTGAAATAAATCTTCCTTTATTTATGTCAGGATGAAACTAAGTATTCATGGGGTTTTGTTGATATTGTTGTTAACTTTACATGGATACATGAACTTGTAACATAATTTACTATCAAACAGCAAACTTATTTTTAAACTTCATAAAGTTATTTACTGAAATCTAAACACACTGACAGTTTAAATGCTGAGTGTGAAATTCTCTTATAATAGAGCTTACCTTCAGTTTTAGACACAGGAAAATCTTTATGAATTTTTCAGAGTAACTTCCACATGTTTCATGCAGCTTCAAATAATGTTTTTATTTAGCAGAACATGACTTCTAATGGTTCACATGCTGTTGAAGGTGCTGCTTCTGTCTTCAGTTACTGGTGCCCTAATCACCCTCATTCCTCGTCCTCTCAAAATCACAGAATTGAAGGATATCATTGAAACTCTTGGATTTCCTGATGATACTTAGGCAGTTAAGAGTTTCTGTCAATATGTCAATTTGACTGGTCAGTTACTGCGGGAAGTTAGCTACTCTCCCGGCAAAAAATCGGGTCCCTTAGGTAGGGGTCGTCACAAAGGATAAGAAAATAATAGAAAATGGAAAATAATAGAAATAAAAGAGTGCACAGAGACAAAGGTATAGTTTTATAGATTTATAAAGATAAAAGGCAAAGCGGGGTAACTCAGGGGTCCTTACGAATATCTCTGTTAATTGTCGCGCCACGAGTGAAGTTTTACATGGGTATTTATAGGTACAGAGATCGGTTGCCTGGGTTAACAGATTTACATAATAACAGGTAGTCCGTTTTAGGTTAAAAGTCTTTCAAAAGGCTTCTATATATCCCTTAACCAACTCTATCTATGTGAACAAATGATTACAAAATCTTTCAAAGACAAACTTCTAAGTCCTAAGGTAAAGCTATCACTTAACAGAAGGGTTAAACAGAGAGATAGTGGCTCCATATTTCTTTATCTAGTTATTGTGGATTGAGACGGACAGTCAGGAGTTTAAGCAGGAACTGTCCCTTGGGCTAATTGCTTTTAGCCACAGGTGTCTGTCTTTCAGGTGGGCATTCTTTGATCAGCTCTCATCCTGCGGCTCCTTGCAGACCTGCTTTGTCGTTCAAAACAGGCGAGAACCACAGGTTTGAGATTGCAGGGTCACCTTGGAAAGCAGCTGCCACTGACCTTTGAGATGCCCTCCTGAGGTGAAGCAGCTTTTGATGTGCAAACTAACACGTTCACATATTCCTTCAGGGAAAAGCCCTGCAAAACTCCTGAGATCATTTCTGTCTCTAATATAGTAATATTAATTTATGGAGCAACAAGTGACATTTTATGGTGTTCATTTATAATTACGGAATAAAGTCATATTCCCCATCTACAGGTACCACAGGTAATTCTAAGGAGAGTGCCTATGTTTGGAGAATGGTGGTTGGAGAGGTGGCCTAGTGGTACTGACATTACACAGTTACTCTGCTTGGCCTGGCTTTAAAGGTGAACTTGATTGAGGGCAGGTGAGAATGAGAGAAGATGAGGTGTGTCAGTCAGGGTTTAGTTGCAGACAATAGAATTCATTCTAGCTTGTTTAAACATAAATAGATTAATTTCAGTAATTAATTCCTTACAAAACGTATGGTAAAGGCTGCAGGAAAAGGTTCTAAGGCTGTGCCTAATAGAATAACACACAGGATAACACTACAGCCCTCGCTAACCAAGAGAACTGCTTCCTCTATGTCAGTCACAAAGTAACTCTCCCAGCCAGTAGTTCAAGAAAAATTCACCTTAATTATGATCGATGTATTAAGAAGCCAACCCTAGAACTCTTGGCTCTGTTTCTTAACCATGTATACAGCGATTTGCACTTGCAAAAACTGATTCCTCACAAAATACATCTCACTTAATCTGGTTCTGAATTCTTATTGATAGAACCCAAATTCTGTCTGCAACCTTAGTCCTTAGTGCAAAGGAGTCTGGTAAATGTAGTTTTTAGCTTTCTGGATTCTGAATTGCAAAAGGTGTCCTAGCCAAAGTTGAAAGAGATGGTGAGTGACAAATGAACAGTACCCTGTGGTTACATGGGATGATCATATGGTGATATTTCCTATCCGTCTACCTCCATAACCCATTTGATCCTTACTATATGTAAACAAAAATCAAAATCTCTAACTTGCCGTTGAAGACATCTTGAAACTGCCAATGTATTGAGGATTATAGCCTATCAATTCCCTGTTATTTGTGACAAACACTGTGTTTGAAGAAGTCTTCTCCAATAGACCTTTCTCTTTTAACTTTTAAATTGTCCTTATTCTCCCTTCTTTTCTCAGCATACAGGTTCAAGTTTGTTTCCTCTTTCTTCTTCTTCCTCTTCCTCCCCTTCTTCCTCTTCCCTCTCTTCCTTTTCTTCTTTCTTTTTTTCTTCTTTCTTTTCCTCCTCCTCCTCCTCCTCCTCTTCTCCTGGGAACATTCAGTCCCAAGAATCCCAGGTAATGCTATGCAGGATAACTGTGTTTTATTCATTTCCATTCCAATTAGGAAAGAACTATTGGGTAGAAATATAATTATGTACAGGAAACTTTACAATGGGTTAGCAAAGATGAATAATGTGTGCTCTGTTTACCAAGATTTAAAGCAGCCCTCCATTTTCACTTGTTCTTGCAGAAAGTTTTTCTGTTCTACTTTAATTAAACCTACTAGAGTCAGTTTCTCTTAACATCATAGTGAGACTGAGAACAGTCTCTGGATTCAGATGGAGTGGGACTCCCATCCTTGCTCACCCATATACTATTTATGAGATCTTGGAAAAATCATTTTCCTGTCTGAATAATCAATTTCTCCATCTATAAAATGAAGATCTAGTTCTTAATTGATATGGTTTTTGTCAAGATTAAATGAGATATATTAATAAAGCATTTGCCAGAGTAAATCCTAATAAATATTTGCAACTTTTAGTAGAAACACAGTCATACATATGGTAGGTAGAATCTTGGAATTCTAGGAATTCTACACTAATTGTGTAGTCCTACAAAAGTTAGTTAACCTTTCTGAATCTCAATTTAGTCATCTGCAAATTGAAGATTAACAATATTTATTGGTAAGATTTTTATGAAGCCAATTAGGCAAAAGTGCCTAGTCGAGAATCCAGGAAAAGATTAGTCCCCATTTCTTCTCTTTCTGAACTTTATTCAAAATTGAAACATGTTAAATATAAATTCTTATAATATTTAACCCTGACTGTAATCTAGTGGGCTGAACTATTTCAAATGTGTGTAGGAATAGCGTACTGTTAATGTTTCCTGATTCACAGGTCCTAAAATTAGACCACTTACACAATAAAATGGTCCTCTTTCATGTATATTATTTCTTATGCCTCAGTTTAGTTTTGCATATCTTCCTGTTAATAGATTTTAACCACTTGGATGTTGAATGGAGTTGAAGTTGTAAACGGACAGTTATGTGTGAAGGTCATTTACACTTCTAAGAGTTTCAAGGTGCCCATAAAATGTGTTGTTCTTTTTTTATTATTATTTTTCTTAATGTTTAAATATTTTGGTTGCAAAATATGAGGTAGAATTTTTTCTGTAAGACTGAAAATGTATTCATAAGAATCGGATATGTTGATTTTCTCTTTCTAGTTCCAGGTGCCCAGAAAAATGGGGCAGATGATTCACTCTATAATATTTCTTAGGCAAATTTAATGTAATTCTTCTGGGAGGGATTTTAGATGACTTGTTAGAAAATATGAAATAGAATTGAACTGTATTATTTATTTGGTAAAGTCCGGTTAAATTTACCTGTTAGGCTAATATTTGAATATTATAATTATAAACATCTCTGTCAAGCCTATAGGCTTTGCAGACATTCCCATTTTTCTATAATTGTGCCGATGCCTTTTTTTAATCCCTTAAATGGCAGGAGTTCATTTGGTTACCTTACAAATATGACTTAAGTAGAGTGCTGTCTTGGAGTGAGTTGAATAGAGCAATATATTTTTTATAACATATCTAATACTCTGTGGTGTCTGTAATACTGTTATTTCAGATTATATTCTATTATAAAAATCATTAAAGAAATTACTCGCTTCACTTTCAACAAGATTGAAAATGATGGTGAAAAAAGTCCCATGAGAAACTCATAAGGAGAAGATGGAAATGCTGTTCAGTAGTAACACTTAAAAAAATCCTTAATTTCTAAAATTTGTGGTAAATCAATATTGATTAGTGAATGTAAAAGTGCTAAATTTAAATTGGAGAGAGCTTTTAACGTTCTGGGAGACACATTACAGTGAAACTTGAATACCCTCCCGTATTTATTCACTCACATTACAACAAAAATGTGCTTGAAATATACTATATGTCATTTCGGCACCTTTCTCTACATAAAAATGACATATTGATAATTACGTTGTGATGTTCCATTTTAAGCTATTAAAGGCCTGATTTAATTATTTATTTTTTCAAACCAACAGTTTACTTTTTCTCTCATGAGCTGCTACTCAAATTTTTAAGATTCTTTCAATATATAATAATATTTTTAATGCATGCAATATGCTTTATTTCTTTGGGTAGTTTTAGCTGTTTCTCCAAGGGCATTACTTTCGTTATTTTGCATTTAAAAAACAGAGATCTTTCATTTACAGGATCTTCAAATGTTAAAAATGCATTTTTTATTTCTTGCTTAATTAACACTTTTTTCATGATTATTTGGCTGCTAATTACTGAATTCAGAAATAATAGTAGCTTAAACAAGATAGGCATTAGTTCTCTCATAGAAAAAAAGTCTAGTTTAAGAGAATATTGAGATACTGTGGTGGCTTCATGGTTTTACCAGGGCCCCAACCTTAGCACAAGACTTCTACCTTGAAGCTGGCCCACAATCTAAATCAGATCCTGAAGGGCCAGCTATCGCATTTGAATTTCAGGCAGCAAGGAAGGAAAGGGACAAAGGTAAATGGTCCCATTTCCTTGTCTTTTCAAGGAACTTCACCAGAATGCTCACATAACACTTCTGTTTACATGGTGTACATGTGTGCAAAAAAAGTTAACTTATCAGGCCTGAAAATACTATCCTTAGAAAAACCTGCTTGCAAGGTTGGCCTGTGGCTGGCATCTGGGAATTTAGATTTCAGGAGAGATCCTGGCATTCTCCAATTGATGAGTGGTTCACTGTGCCTAAATTGTTTTGGTAAACAATACAGTTTACACTGAATATTTGCTTTACATTTAGGAGATTGTAATTTTGATATATGCCAGGCAAAGTGTGGCTAAGTGGCCAGTCCCCAGTAAAAACTTCAGGTGCTGATTCCCTAATGACCTTCCCTGGAAGACAGCATTTCATAAGAGCTGTCATAATTAAAAGTTAAACACATCCTGTGAGAATCCATGGGAAGAGGATTCTTGGGAGCTTATTCCCTTTTCCCTTCACACTTCTCCCCATACAGCTTTTCCTTTTGCTAATTTTGTGTTGTCTTCTTTCACTGTAATATATTATAGTCATGAATATGACTATATAGATGTTTCTTGGCTTACAATGGGGTTACATCCCTATAAACCCCCTGAAAGTTGATAAAATATATTTAATACACCTAACCTACTGAACGTTATTAACTGAGCAAACATGCTCAGAACACTTACATTACCCTACAATTGGGCAAAATTATCTAACACAAAGCCTATTGCATAATGGAGTATTGAATATCTCATGTAATTTATTGAAAGGATCAAAATTTAAAATTTGAAGTACATTTTCTACTCAATGTGTATCGCTTTCACGCCAATATAAAGTCAACAAATCAAAGTGAAAAACCATAAGTCAGGACCATCATAAGCCGGGGACCACCTGTGTAATGAGTCCCACAAATCCTTTGTGGATCATCAAACCTAGGTGTGGTCTTGGGAATCCTTGACAGACATGAAAGTCGAGTAAACGATAGTGTTACTACTTTTCAAGTTATAAAACATATTTTTAAGTCTATCACAAGTATAGTATATTTCTTTTTTGGGACTAAGATTAATAATATAATTTTGTGACTTCATTGACATTCTCTTTTCATCAAAGTGGACTGCAAAGTTTTTGGTCTGAATGACTGGAAGGATGGTGATGTCAGTAATTGAGAGGAGAAAGACTGGACATGTTATGTTGGAGAAGGAGAGCAGGCAGTCGGTGGCTACAAGTCTGGGATTCAGGGGATAGGCCTGAACTACAAACACTAATTTAGGAGTCATCATAATGGAATGATATTTAAAGTGCTATGGGATGACTCCATGGGAAGTGAGCATAGATAGAAGAGGACCAAACTTTAAAGTACTCAGCCATTCAGAGGTCAGGAAGACGAGTAGGAACCACTAAAGGAGACCAAGAAGGAATGGCCAGTCGAGAAATAGCTTAACAAATTTCCTTCCATTTGCCTTATGGGAAACTTGGAGAATATTTTTTACAATTTTCCTTGTTTTTCCAGAGCTTACATGAAATGTATTCCTTACCAATTTCGGTTATGATAAAAATGAAAATATTTAAATATATTTAGCACATTGATATTTTTATGCCAGTTGTATTGCACTGCTGATTCATTTACTAGTGTATGTCTATTCTAAAACTTGAGTGGTTTTATGATGAACTAAATCATAGCTCATATATTTTGCCCTTTTGTTTTTATTTTTATATAATTTTTCCTTCAGTGTCACCAGTTCTGTTGAAGTAATTTATTTTATACATTCACTTTTTCCCATTTATACAACTTTATTTTAGTCCTGCTTAATCCTGCTAATTGCTAATTCAGTAACTTAAAATATGACACCGGAAAGCTATCATTTGATATTTTCCTCTAACCTCAACCACCCATGTTCAAAGTATAATTCTATGCTTATATAGAAGAATGTGCAAAAACATTTAGATGGATTCATATAAATTCCTCAAAATTGTAGAATTTAAATAAAAATCCTGCTGTGTATATTCTAAAGTGAAACAGGTGAGTAGATTCAACTTCCATTTAAAGAAGTTTGTATTAAAAAATCAACATCTCGATTAACTGAAACTCATTATATTGTGGGTGCCTCGTAGAGTGGGATTTTATCTAATTCATATTGGTATTGTAAACAGAATTATAAGGCCAGGATTCCATTCAAGCAACTATGATTTTGTTAATGACTACTATGTCCCAGACTTGATTCTTTGGGCTGGAGATACCAAGATCAAGAATAGTCCTTGCTGTAATGAGCTTAGAGTTTATTAAAGGCAAAACAAATTAAGTCTTAGGTCTGGTTCTTTAGAAATAGAATTTGAGGTGATTATTAAGGAGGTGCCCTTAGGAGAAACTGGCAAGGGAACAAGAGAGCAGGAGAGGAAAGGGAGGAAGCTGGGCAAGGAGGTTAGCTTCAGCCTGATACTGCAACAGAACTCTGGAGTGTAAATTATGCTACAGAATCTGTCCCAACTGGAGGCAGGAGAGCAGGGCTTTTACATCGCATGCTAAGCATTCACTGGCATTCACTCACTAATCATACTCACAGTCACTGCGGTAGGGAGTAACCTCCCAAGATTTCCAAGGATTTACCTCTGAGAACAAAGTGACTCTGTATCCCCAGGACCTTCTTCCATGAGAAACAAGGAATCCTAGTGACATATAAAAAGGGTAAAGGAATCTATGCAAATCAGGCAGAACACCAATTATTGCTATGACATATAAACAGCTCATTTCTATAGCTTGTGATAAGTACTCTCATAGACAGAATTTCAGGTGCTATGGCAACAGGAAGTAATAGAGCTTTATGGAAGAGGGAAGGCTCTCTAATAAAATGATTCCTAGAGGATCAGAGGACTTTAACTAGATACTAAACAAAGAAAAAAGGGAGAACTTTCAGGTCAGAAAGGAACCTAGTGTATAATAGCACGGTCTCATGGTCATGAAAGAACTGAAGCTGTAAAATGGGGAGAAAAAAATTCCTACTTTTAAGTGACATTGGGATTAAAGTCAGAGGATGGACTATCGAAGCATTTTGTAATGTTTTAAGAAAGTAAAATCCTGTTAAAGCCTGTTTGGGGCTCAAGAGAAATGTCTCAGTTGTACTAAAAAATCAAACCTCTTCATGATGCAATCTTCATTAACCCCCAGCATTTTGTATGTATAAACATTGGCAGGAAGATGTACCCTCTTCTTCCGTCTGCAGTTTGAAATAATTCTAGGAGGCCTTGCTGTAGTGCTCCATATACATATAGGAAGTCTGACACTGTTAATGATAAACACTAAATTTATTTGATTTATCCCATTGTTTATTCACACAAGAAGTGAATAAATTCCTCAAAGGTTAAATACAAAGAAAAGCCACAGTCAAAAAAACGACCAGAAAACCTAGTGTTGTCTGCACTGCATATCTAGTGTACAGAACTACCATGTCCTCAACCCACTATTTTCCTTCTGTTTCTAATTCATCTGCCATGATGATTCCTTCTCCTTTACCATCCTATTTTCTGGCTGGTGAGAAGACCTACCTTGTGACCCCCTTGTTCTTCAGACTTCTCCTTTTTTTTTAAATCATTGCTGCCATGAGCTTCTTACCCACAGGTATCAAATAGTGGCTCTAACTTTCAGAAATGCTTTAAACTGTATATTGTAACATTATTAATAGTAGTGTTAATAGTAATATTAGTAATTGTGATACCTAATATTCTGGGCATAGTTGAAAATGTAGTGTTTTATGCATACAGTATAGAAATTTTCAGGTTAAAATTTTGTTGCTTTCTTAGAAAATTGTGATTCTTTTTATAATATCAGATTTAGAAGTAAGCATGACATGTTGCCATAGTTTATTGTAGACTGATACAATTTATTAAAAACTGAACTTGTATGATCTAGAGTCCTGTGCCATTCAGAATTCTATTTATAGTATTAAGTGATTCAAAGAGAACCTATTTCCTCTGTAATTTTCCCTGTTATCAGTGCAGGAAAAGAGCATAACCCTTATTTTCAAAACTCTAATGAACGGTGTCTGTTCATAATCACCTCCCATAGATATTCCTTAATACTCTTTCAGGTTGATACTGTGCAACTGGCTTTTTAGGTTTAGCTCCCAAAGACTCTGATGGCAGATCATCCTGATGATTACAGAAGATCGTATGATGTTTATCTTATTTTTTCTCAGGCCTTCTTTTATAGATGAAGGGTCTTCCTTCAGAGTACAAATAATGCTGGGACAAAGCTTAGATTGATCTGAGTATGTTTGGCTTAACTCGTTGGCAACTGATAGAAAGTAACTTCAATTTACAAATCCTCATTCACTGGTACTTAAAAGATGGAATGTAGAAGTCTCAGCAGTGTCAAGGTCTAAGTCCTTATTGAGTTTGTAGCATCTATACAATATACTTTTCAGAATCAGCCAAGTCTATCTTTGATCTATGCTTCAGCTTTTTAATATTTTCCAAAAAATATCTCAGTCAACATTGACTTTATTTAAGGGTATATAAAAGCAATGATGTTTTAGAAGTATCATTATATCAAAAAACAAAATAGAAAACTGTCTATTGGCAGTTAGATAGCCCTAAGCTAGATGTTATATTCTGCAGCCTAAGAGGATCTCCATGTTGTTTCTATAGATTAGGAAGAGAGTTCTAAAAAAAAAAAAAAATAGTATTTCCTTAAATTCTACTATCTGTCATAACATTCTTTTAATGTTATTTTTATAGTCATTATATTTTTATAAGAGGATTTAAACACAAAGCATATTTAGTAATATAGCATATCTGAAGGGGTATATATTGTATTCCCATTGTGGAACTATTAATAGTAGTAGTCCCAAATATCCACTCTATTCTTTTGCCAGAGTTAAGAAACTATCAAATTTTGGCAAAGGGTTATGAGGGAGGTGCTGTTGAGAGTAAAGAGTTTCCCAGTCTTTCTTGTAGTAATAGCTAAACATGGAGATAAACTCATGCAAGCAGAGTGTCATGAGGTGGCTTCCAAGGACCTTCTGTAAAAGATACTTTTTGCCTCTTCCTCTTTCTTTAACTCAAGGAGTTTAGGGTAGAACTCAGCAGCCTACATTACATTAAAGTAAGTTCAGATGAGTTTATTTATTTATTCATTGCTTAATACAGAGGGTACTTAAGGGTTATATTTTCCTCTGTATACTCTCTTCACTGTATTCACAGATTTTTATATGAAATGGTTTTCTATTCATTAGCTTTTGGATAGTCACAAATTTTCCTTTTAATTTTCTCTTTGAACAATGACTGGATTTCCATGTATTAGTCATCTTTTGATAATTTATTTATAATTGTGTTGAACTAAGTCTAGATAACATGGCCTGTACTATCTCTACTTTTTAATTAATTAAGGTCTTTTTTGCTGCCAACTATATGATCAATATTTGGAAATATTTAGGTTATTAAGTATGAAATGTTCTACTTCTTTAAGTACTAAATTTGACAGTTGATATCTCTGACATTTCACTTTGACACTTTTGTTTTTATGTGAAGATACATTCTCAGTCTTTCCAACGCATGATTTAGCTTGTGATTGCCTTTCACATTTTTTAAAGTGATTTTTGTGGAACCATGGATAAATCAAAAATTCAGATTATTCTTGAATATGAGTTCCATCCTGGAACCAATGCAGCGCAGACAGCTTGAAATATCGACAAACTATTTGGGAAGTATGTGGCTAATGAACATATAGTACATTGTTGGTTTGAGAAGTTCCATTCTGGCGATTTTTATTTCTAAAAGGAGCCACGTGGGTGACCTGAGACCAAGGTGGATAAGGACGAGCTGAAAGCTGTAGTGGAAGCGAATCCATCTTAACCTATGCATAAATTAGCAGCAAGGTTTGATGTTATTATTCCAACAATATTGGGCCGTTTGAAAAATCAGCAAGGTAAAGAAGCTGGATAGATGGGTACCGCATGAATTAAAGGAATGTCAGAAGAGAAATTGTCTAGAAGCTTGCCTTTCTTTGCTATCATGGCATAAAGGTGAACAATTTATATTAATACAATTTATTGCTATGTGTGATGAAAAATGGGTTCCTTTTGACAATCACAAGCATTGGTTGGATAAATACTCGGCACAATGGTTGGATAAAGATGAAGTGCCAAAAAACAGTCCAAAGCTGAATATTCATCAAAAACAGCTAATGGTGTCTGTTTGGTGGTCCAGCGCTGGTATTATCTACTACAGCTTCATGAAATCTGGTCAGTCCATTACAGTGGATGTCTACTGCAACCAATTGGACAAAATGATGAGGATGCTTGCAATTAAGCAATCGAGATTGGTAAACAGAGAAAGGCCAATCCTCTTGCAAGACAATGCTCAACCACATGTCGCACATACAATGCCACTCAAACTATAGAAGCTGGACTTGGAAACTCTCTGTCATCCACTGTATTCACCAGACCTTGCACCAACTGACTGCCACTTCTTCCAGGCTTCGGACCACTTCTTGCAAGGAAAAATACTCAATTCTCAACAAGCTGTGCAAAATACCTTTCATAATTTCATGGCCACTGGCTCTTCAGGCTTCTTTGCTGCTGGGATAAACAAGCTATCTTTTTTTTTTTTTTTTTTTTTTGAGACAGAGTCTCACTGTGTTGCCCGGGCTAGAGTGCCGTGGCATCATCCTAGCTCACAGCAACCTCAAACTCCTGGGCTCAAGCGATCCTCCTGCCTCAGCCTCCCAAGTAGCTGGGA
>CAUYRB010111108.1:0-16629 GCA_963574695.1 Propithecus perrieri | reverse complement strand
ATGGACATATTTGAAACTCGGACTTGGGGGGGGGCAAGGGCAACATAAGTAACCTAAACATCTGTACCCCCATAATATGCTGAAATAAATAAAAAAAAAAAAATTCTTTCCAGAATCATTCTGAACTTTTAAAAATTTCCTATAGGATTCATACTCCCACTCAGCTTCTCAATCCTTTATGACTCATGCACTTCTCAGCTTCAGAACTAGTTTCTCCACCCAGAACATTCTTCTCCACCCTGTTCATCAGGCTAATGTCTACTTATTTTTGAAATCCCTATGTAGATGCAACTTAATTTGGGATACTTTTCTTCGTTTCCCAAGTTCAAATTGGATTTCTCTGCTATGCACTTCCATAGCACTTATAGCACCCTACCTCCTCTATCATGCAATATTGTAAGGGTCTATTTATTTTTATCTGCTGCTATACTGAAAACTGCATTACCAATTCATGAGGGATTATTTCTATCAAGTACATTGTTGTATTCCCAATGCTTAGAAGAGTGACCATCACATGGTATATAGAGGAGACGTTTGTTGAATGAATAAATAAAGAAATAACACAAGTCACACAGATATTATATTATATATTAACAATTGAGATATTTTAGCATCTAGTATCTAATATGACTTAGGGTGACTAACTGCAAAGCAAATGTACTTTGTCTCTAAATGTTCTTTGAAATTTTATCCAGATGGAACTCTTCCCTACTCTTGGATGAAAACTCTGGCAGAGCCATCATTTCTCTAATCACTTTTAAGTAATAGAAAACCTTATAGTCACTCAGTCACCAATTTTTTGTTTAATTCAATAATTAAACATCCAGTCTAATGAAACAGTCAACATTTTCAACACCATTAAAAGTTATAGCTGCTTCTCTTCCCCACAGCTGGGCCTGCAGCCCCGTGAGAAGCAACCTAGAAGGTAGTTTTCTCTTTTCTTTATCACATTCTGCCCCACTCACCTGATGGTAGAAAAAGCATGTGTGCTAAAAGTAAACAGAGGTAGGCTATATTTACTTCACTGTTACTTGTTGTCAGCTGACTCTTGCATTCTAGGTCTGGCTGATTTATAGCTGACTTACTTGTAAGGAGTCTGTGTGTGTATGTGTGTGTGTGTGTGTGTGTGTGTGTGTGTATGTGTATGTGTGGTGTGTGTGTTTGGGAGAAAGAGTTCTTTTGAGAAATTCCAACTGTACTGTTTATGTTAAGAGTGATGCATTTTTCTACAGCTAGTCCTAGTCCACAGTTCTGGTTTTTTGCTTATCCAATGCATACTCTTGAGAGATTCCATCACCTCTAATAGGTTCTCCTGGACAGTTGATTCTCCAGAGCTCTAGGTCAATGTGTGGCCAAATCTGGTTTATGGGAGATAGTCTTTTTTGACTTCAGGTGATGTAGAAAACACCCTTAAAACTCTGGCCCTCAGGAGAAGGAATAGAGATATCCAAGGCTCACCTCTTTCTAAATAATCTTAAATTCTATTGAATCTTCACATGCACAATCTTAAATCCTTTAATGTGAAAAAGAAGCTTGAATAT
This sequence comes from Propithecus perrieri, assembly GCA_963574695.1. Lineage (NCBI taxonomy): Eukaryota > Metazoa > Chordata > Mammalia > Primates > Indriidae > Propithecus > Propithecus perrieri. The sequence goes on along the minus strand of CAUYRB010111108.1, from coordinate 15,088 downwards.
TATGTGATAAGCTTTTAGTATCTAACCTTTATTTTGCAAATTTTACAAGTTTTTCTTTTTCTCACTTCATTTTGGTATATGATATCCATTATTTTTGTGTCTTATTTGAAAAATAAAATTAAATATCTCATGATGCTTGTTCTTCTAGAAAATATGTAAGGGCTTTGAGAAAATGAAGTTTAAAATATTTATTTGGTACAGTTTTTTTTTTTTTTGGAACATAGTGTGTTGTTATGTGGGAAGAAAAATGGGGTATCTGGGAACCTTGGGATATAGCTTAGGTCATGACAATGATGGAGGTGAGAGAGAGAGAAAACCATAGCAGGAAAAATTCCTGTAGCGTGTAGGAAAATGGACTTCCAGCATCGATTTGTTCTTTCAAGATCCTTGTATTGAAAAAACAAACACAAACAAAACCGAGGAAACTGAGGATCAAACTACCGATTAGACTTGACTATAGAATTTTTGTTGAGATCTTTATTCATTTCAAATGGATGCAATATATAGAAATTATAATCATAGAATTTATAGAAAAGGCAATTGTTTCGGCATGTAGTTTATTACTTTCACTTTATCAAGTACTTTCATAGGCAAATTTTACCATATAATTCAAAGCCCCTCATCCTCCCTCATAATAGACATTCTAAATGCTGCTATTTTGTGTGTGTGTGTGTGTGTGTGTGTGTGTGTTTTCCCCCTTGGGGCAGAGAGTGTAATATAGCCTGCTCATTTTGGAACACCGGAAGCATCTGTAAGCCTTTAAGACCTAACTTCTTTATGGACTGTGTTTCACTCATTCTAATAAATATGTCCTTATAAATATATAAAGAAAATAAATAGTTTGTTCCTTAAAATTTCTAGTAATTAAATTTTGATAAAATTTCAGATACATTTGTATTTGCTTTAGGGGTGAGAATTTTTCCAGGGAATACCAAACAATCTTGTACTGAAAGTCTCTGGGAAATAAAATTCCATATAACTTCCATTGAAATTTTCAACAACATTCTTTGTAGTAGACATTTATTGTTTTGGGTGTCAATACAGCTGCCTTTGGGAGCAACTATGTCCTATTTTCTGGGAACAACCTCTCCCTTTGTCTACATGGTCATAAGCACATTCAGAATATTTGGCTTCACTTTTTTGGCCACAGCTTGTTCAGAGTTTGGGATCTGACATAAGTTGTTCCAACCAACAATGTTTGCTTTGAGGATTTGAAATGTAGATTTAGTAATTCATTCTATCCGACTTCTCATTTAAAAAGGAAAGATTTTTTAAAAGGTATATATTAAAAGTACCCATCTGGTCTCTATGAAGAAAGAAGTATTTAGTTTGTATGAAGAGAATAGAAAGGTGTGTATGAAGGAAAAGTGCAGACGAGAAAGAGATACTGACGTCTCTATGGCTGAGTAGTATTCTGTACCTTAAATACTAAGATATGTTCCTTTTAGCTTTATAAAAATTTATTTTTTATTTAAACTCACTATATCTTGTCCACTTTAAAACCAAGAGGACAAACAAAAACATTCCTAGGTGATATACACCTAGCTTGCAAAGGAGGATCAGAGGCCACTCAATAAACTTCACATTAGCATGTGTTTGTCCTAAGGCCCAAATTTCTATTCTCATTGTTTGACATCAAGCATATCATATAGCCAAAAAGTGGAAAATTCTAACTTGTTGAGTCTAGGAAAGTAGTAGAAAATGCCTACAATTTCCCTGAAAATCTATAGATTTTATGTAGTCTCTTTTAATTTGGAATTTTGAGCTGATACAATTAGATGAGAAGACACACATATTTCCTGATAATTTCTTGGCACAGCCTCTCTGCAGTGTGCCTCAGGACGAGCATTTTATAATTCAAGCTATTCTCAAAACTAAATCCTCATTGTCAACCAAAAATTCACTTAAAAATAACGAATAATTAATGCAGTTTCTCAATCTTCAAACATCTACAATTCAGGCTATTTTATTAATACTTTTTATCTTCCTACTCAACATATTCTTTTCATCCTCAGGGGATATTAAGTTTTACATTCACAGCTTGTTTAATACCTTTCTTTTCATCATTTTTATCTGTGGTTTTATTGTTGAAGGTATCTGTTGAGTATTCCATTGTCATCACTCAAACATGCACGCTACTGCATGTATAATAAGTGCAGGCAGACTGCTAACATGTTTGATTTACAAACATCTTTAGTAGGCCTCCAGGTAATCACAGAAAGCACCCCCCCCCATGTCTCTGCCCTTTCATTCCTCATTACTTAATGGAGAAAACAGATTGATCTGTTGTCTGACAATTTGTCATCCTCCACAGCCTGCTGGTGTCAATCAGTGCTAGGGGACAGACATTCATCAGAACAACCCGGACCTTGTCATTAAACGTGGACGTGTATTTCCTATAAAGTTGATTTAAAATCTGAGAACTCACAAAAAAGGGCAGTAAATAGGACACCCCTGAAGGCCACTTGAAGGTAACTATTAGCTATCGAACAATAGCAACAGCGTTTTGTTCAAATCCATGGTTGTGTCTCTTTTAGATGAAAGAAGCAGAGAGAAAGAAGGAAAAGGGAAACAAGTGATGTCTGAGAATTCTGAATGGAATAACTGCCAAATTCCTTAGAGTTTAAATATGATTAACAATCATCACACCCTAACAGGGTGAGACACAGGGATGAATTGATTAAGTTTCTAAATTAAAACAAAATCAGTCAGAATACTCTAATAAAAGCTGTCTTTTATAAGTTGTCATTGCTAAATTGTACCATTCGATAGCACTATTTAGTAATGCTAAAAGCCCAGCAAAACATCAGAGAAAACTTCAGGGGAAAAAGGAATTAAAATATTTAAAGTTACATTTGTTTCAGAATAGAGCTGATACAGTTATCATTAACAAATTTTCTGCTTCAAAAATTTTGAAATATATGTAGTTGGGCATTACTTAGATCTCAGAACAGAGTTCATTAGCAATCAATTTTTTATTGCAGTTACAATTACTTGGAAATTCCAATATTGCTATGAATATAATCATTTCTCTCTTAAGCTATTTTTGAAAAATGCTTATTAAATTGATTAAACATTTTCATTATATGATTAGTTTTCTAATAGTGAAATATTATTCTCCCAATTTTCTTATCTGGTTCATGGTGATAAGTCAATGACAAGATAAACTGAAAGGATACTACCCTATCATTGAGCTGATGATTATGTGTTTAAATTGTGTTTCGTCTGGATGCTTCTTAATTATATAATGTATCGACTAGTCTAAAAAAAACTAACTACAATGGATCTTGAAGTATCATTTTACTATTTACATAATTTTAAAGTTTCATTTAGTAATTTATTTAAAAGAAAAATAAAATAATCTACTGCCTCTAGTCATTCATTCAGTCATTGATTTGCCCATCAATTCAGCAAATATTCATGTAGCCATACTAATTTCTGTGCATTGTACTAGGATGTGAACGAACAGTTATGAAAGAAAAATGACAAGATCTCTCTGTCCTAATGGAGTTGTAAACCTAGGTATTGAAACAGAATATAACAAGTCATCACAAATATATTATTACATTTTGTCAGATGTAATGAATGAAATGGAAAGGTGACATGAGAAAGAATAATAATTTGGAGAAGGGGAGTACTTCAGAGAGTAAATCAGGTTCATCCTGTCTGATATTTAATCAAAGTAGAAAAACAAAGAATAAAACAGGTCCAGTATTTAAAGAGCAAGAGAGAACATTCCAGGCAGAAGAAATGCCATGTATGAAAGTTCTGGAGCTTGGTCAGCATTTAGTGAATGAGGGAAAGAGTTGCACAAGATGATGCTGGGAAAATAAGCAGGGTGAAGGATTTGGATTATTATTTATGTGTGATGAAAATCAATGATGGTTGTTAAACAAGCAAATGTCCAAATCTCTCTCATTTGTACATATATACATACATTTCTATTGGCTACATTAATTAGCACAATCCTTTATCTGTTTTAAAATCCAACAAAAATGTGAATTCACACAAAGGCAAAAATCCCGTATCTGTTGGAAAAAATAACCATAAAACAAATTACATAAAATTGATGGTAAAGCTGTCTGCTGCAGCATTATATATGAAGGCAATAATTGAGAAACATCAAAATTTTCAACTATCAGAGTAAAAGGATGGACCAATAATAAAATCAAAACTATAAATATTATTTACATTATATATATATAATTATTACATATATTATAAAGTCCATAAGAATATTTCATAGTAATATTTATGAGACGTGGCCAAAGTACACACTTAGGCAAATGCATTGACTAAAATTGTTGCATTCTTTATAACTAGAAAAACTGGGGAAAGCAGAAATGTTATTCAGTAAGAAACTGACCAAATAAACTATGCTACGTACACTTTAAAAAAAGTGTGTGTGTGTGTGTGTGTATGTATATATTTATATTTCAGATTTTAAAATGTAATCAATGTTTAAAAGGCAAATGGCTCTTTAGTGATCATGGAAGAGGGGGAGTTAATATGATATTCTGATAATTGCTGCTTTAATCCTGGTTGAATATAAATAAAATACAGGCCTCAAAAAAATGAGGAAGAATGGCATTTGAGTAACATGAAAACATGTACTCAGTAGCTAACAGGCAAATTAAAAATACAGTTGACCCTCAAACAATGCAGGGCTTAGGAATGCTGACTCCTCGTACAGTCAAAACTCTATGTATATCTTTTGACTCTCCCAAAACTTAACTATTAACTCAACTATTACTGTTGACTGGAAGCATTACTAATAAACAGTATATTAACACATATTTTTATATGTATTATATACTTTATTCTTGCAATAAGTAAGATAGAGCAAAGAAAATATTGTTAAGAAAATTATAAAGAAAAGAAAATATATTTACTACTCATTAAGTGGAAATGGATCATTATAAAGGTTTTCATCCTCATTATCTTCATGTTGAGTAGGCTGAAGAGGAGCTTGGGGCTGGTCGTGTTGTCTCAGAGGTGGCAGAGGCAGAAGAAAATCTGCATAGATGTAGACCCACACAGTTCAAACCCGTGTTGAAGGGTCAACTGTATAACCTGAAGGGGCTATGCCCTTTCATCTCCCCAACTATTCTTTTTTTACAGATGCTGTCTACTTTGATTCTAGGGGTACAATATAAACCTAAAAGGTCTCATGGATGAAGATCTGTCTTGCCTCTGTGTGTGGAGCTCTGAATTCTTGCAAAGTGTCTTGGGAAAATTTTCTAAATTATATTCAGCAATCAACCCATTACATGTAAAGGAGGAAATCTGGCCCTATAGTGTATGTTCAGAAATGCATAAGAATCTTAAAAAAAAATGAGGAAAAAATATATGCCAAGACATATATTAAATTTAACCAATAATATACTTGCAGAGATTAGATAGATGGTATGCCATATTATTTCAATATGACAAATGGACTTAAATCTAAGTAATTTCAAATATTCAATATTAGGCTGGATGGGGTGGCTCACACTTGTAATCCTAGCACTTTGGGAGGCCAAAGTGGGAGGATTGCTTGAGGCCCAGAGTTTGAGACCAGCTGAGAAAAAGTGAGACCTTGTCTGTACAAAAAATAGAAAAATTAGCTGGGCATGGTGGTTTGTGCCTATAGTCCCTGCTACCAGGAAGGCTGAGGCAGGAGGATTTCTTGAGCCCAGGAGTTGGAGTTGGAGTTTGCAGTGAGCTATGATGACACCCGTGCACTCCAGCTCAGGCAACAGAGCAAGACCCTGTCTCAAAAAAACAAAAAACAAAACAAAACAAAACAAAACAAACAAAACAATAACTCAGTATTTGTTAGATGGCTTACTGTATGTTAATAACAATGGTAGGCGACTACAAACCATCATCTTTTGTCATAGACATGTAGACCATGTTGCTTACTCTGTTTTAGATGTTTTTAAAGTATTAATATAACTCTGTTATATTTAGCTTAATTTATAAGAAATGCATCCATGAAAATTCACAAATCTTTACAAGTAATACCAAAAAGTTGGTCAACCATGACTTTTGGAGACACATAGTGATTTTATATGCAATCTATATGCAGATTATTCTTAAACATATATATATACACACACATATGTATAAATGTGTATATATATCCATCATTGATCTTTTTCCTGAACTCGATCTTTTTATCAACTATTCAGTATTTCCTCTTGCATGTCTCACATTCATTTCAAAAAAAATACACCCTAAATTGAATTTTCTTCCCCTCAAAATTTTTCCACTTCCAGATTTCCAGAATCTGTAGCTGTCTCATCCATCTAGTTACTCAGGCCAGAAATTTGAGGTATCATCTTGCTTGACTCCTCCTTCTCTTTTTGCCATTATACCTTATAAATTATCAAGTTTAATTAATTTTTCCCATGACTAGATTGAGATTCCAATGACTTGTCACAATTTTCCCTTTTCCCGCAATTTAGTAAAAGCCACAATAATCTCCTGACTATTTGAATAACATCTCCATGTTACCTTTATCCCATGGAAATTTATTTTTACACTTAAGCAAGAGAAATATTTCAAAATACAAATCTACCTTGTACAGATTTGTTTAAAATCCATCAATGACAGAGATTTACCCTTAAAATGAAGGCCAGAATTCCCCATTATTTCAGTTCAAATTCCCATTCCTTGTCTACTATAACATCCTGTCGTAGATGGCAGTGCAAACGCATGGCACACTGGGGGTCAGTGAATAAAAGTATGAATGTGTAGAGTTGTTGATCTTCTGAGCACTTTGGGAGGTCTGGTTTGGCCTGAGCCCTCAAGAGCAATTACTTCTTTCTATTAATATAAGCATTCTCACTTATCTGCCCCAGTGCTGTGAATAAGTTTCACAGTCCTCTCACAGTCTTCACCACCTCAGTAAGTGAAAACTCCATCTTTCCAGTTTCTAACCTTAAAGAGATCTTTGTTGCCTTTTTCTCATAACCCATATCCATTTTCTCAGTCAATCTTTCTGGCTCTCCCTTCAAATCATATGATGTTTCCTCTTAAACTACATTGCTACATCCTTGTCCAAATTTCCATCATCTCTCTTCTATTATTCTATTGGTTCCCTTGCTGCTTTTCCTGTGTTCATATTTGCACCCTACAGCTTCATTTTCACACAGTAGCCAGAGCAGTCTTTTTGAAATTTGAATAAGATTATGACACTCTGTGCAGTAAGTCCAATGAGTTTCTGTCTCATCCAGAATAAATACCAAAATTCCTACCATGACCTAAAGGCCTTCCGTCTACTCAATCCCCTCCCCCCTTTTTTTCTTGAAGTCACCTCTTACCAGTCTCCTGCTCATCGACTGTTTTCTAGCCATCTTGTTCTCTTTGCTACTTCTGGAATGCACCATGCATGTTCCCACCTCAGAGCCTCAGTACTTGCTGTTTCCTCTGCCCAGAGTTCTTTTCTCTAATATCTCATGCTTATCTCCCTTGCTTCTTTCCAATGTCTCCTTACTAGACAAGCTTCTTTAGTTATTCTATATTAAAATAGTACCTTATATCCCCGTTAGCCTGTTCTATTTTTCCTTATGGCCCAGGTATATTAAACTTAATTTATTTTATTTTTTTCTCCCTAAATCCCTTTACAACATTAGATCATTAAAGTTGGCAACTTTGTATTTTTTGTTTATATATTTCTGGCACCTTGAAAAATCTCTGGAATGTAGTAGGAACTCAATAAGTATTTATGAAATGACTGAATGTGTCCAAATAGCATAAGATGCTTACCTCTAGCCCATTTCTTGTAGCACTTCCCTCTCACTCACCCCACTTTCACTACATTGACCTGTCCCTTGTTTGTTTGTTTTTTAACAAACTATTCTCATCTCCTTCATGAGCCAGGGTTTTCAGGTTTTATTCATTCTTCCTGTAGTACTCACTCTTTGTTTTCTCTTTACCTGACCAACCTACTGAAACTTCAATTTCAGGAAAGTGTCTTCCCCTCCCTAATACTCCAATGTAGGTCATATATTCCCAATATATGTCTTCAGTTCATCCTGAACTGATTCATATCATTTATTCTAATTGTAAATTGAAAATTTCATTTGTGTAATTGGCTTTCACACTAGATGCTCACTTTAGATCTAGAGCTTCTTGAGGTTTGATACCATGGACATCAAGATGTCTCCTCTGAGAAGCCCTCTCTGACCCCTCCATAAAGTCTTAGGGGTTTTTTTTTTCCCTCTAATCTCACCTTATATAATTTCATTGCAGAATTTTTTTACCTCTACAATGGGAAGCAAAATTTAGTATGTGTAAGTTGGTGACATGTCATGCTATAACATTGTACCTGGACTGATTGCCTATTCTATATACAACTTTATCCCCAATAAATCTTGCCATGTATATATATACAGATTTATCAGGCAAGCTGATCAACTAAGATTTTACAATTCTCTCAAAATAGGAACACACTAAAGTTAAACAATAATACATTTTAAGGTATATAATATCATTTTCATAACCTATTTTGTTGATTTGTTTATTAGTGTTCTGAGAAAAATGGATCCATTGTGAAATGTCTCAGCATACTGATGCTTCAGAATGAAATTTTTAATATTAATGATTTAAATGGTGGGAAATAAGTCATTTACGTGATGTGATTTCATTGATGTCAGGTAGGTTCTTAAACGGTCTTCAGAACAGGTGATTGTTGCTTGGTATTCTTTAGTCAATGATGTATTGTTTAGGTTAAAGTCATTATAATTTCATTTAAGCCTTCCTTTCACCATTTAATAAACATTTATCAACAACCCCTGTAGGAGCGTACATTTGATGATGAATTAACACAGATTTACATCCTACTTTATTATCATTAGGTATGTTGTTTCCTCTTCCTGGTTTCCTGCACCGGCATGCATGGCATATTATGCCACAATCTTAAGTCTCAACTTCAGCATTATCTAGCTCCTTGACTCCTGCAGACAGAATTGACAATCTTGCCCTCACTGCCCTGTCTACACTTCCATTAATACTAATCACACATTAGTGTAGTTCCATAGAGATGTTTGTCTCATAACTATGAAATCTTTTAGATGAGAAAATGTATTTTCATCCATTTTAATACCCAGAGTCTAACATAATGCTTGAAAATGTTTGCTGAATAAATGAATGAACCCATAGTTTGAAATAACAGATGATTAGCTACTCCACTAAAATACCTTTCCCACCCTCAACAGACAACAGGCTGCAAGGAATAAATGAATACGTATATTCTATCACTGTCTCTAATCTGCTGATAAATCAAAATGAAACCAAACATTCACAATTTGAAAATTCTTCAAATAAAATGAAATGTATATAGTGCAAGAAAGTGTGTAAGTGAATAAAAAACAAATTGTTAACTAGCATCAGATGTTAATTATGCCAATTTGTGAGTATTTGTTAACTGCATACATCAGTAAAATCAGAGAAAAAATTCATAATTCAGAACATAAGATTTTAACTTGTTAAAAAATACATGACTGCCATTGTATTAAGCATATATGATGAATAAATATTTTAGATCAATTTAGAGATGATATACCTAAAAAAGATAATTTAAAAGTGCACGTGAAATCTAGGATCATTACAATCAAAGTGGTTTATAGCAGCAATAGTATACTCATGATTTATTCTCTCAAGCATCTCTGCCACTAAATTAAAATTATCAGGAGGAAATGATAAAATTAGATAGTATTCGATAAAAGTGAATTTCTATTTGATGTACATGAACTTCTTCAAAATGTTTTCCTTTTCTTTTTCAATTTGTTCCAGGTTCATTTTAATTTAGGAAAAAATGCACATATACATATAGACATGTCTGACTTTAGCTGCTAAATAGGTTCATTTTCTTTTTACCTGTCTAACTATTTTACTATACAAAGGGGCAGTTTTAAGACATATTTATATTCAACATGTAAACTATAAACACGACTTATTGGAAAATAGTTAATTTAATGGCCTTGATTAAGCCCGTAATTTGACAATAAATCAGTAAACTTTTTGTGTTTCCTTAAACAGAGAAAGAAGAAAATAGTTTAACACAGCACATTGGAATGTTAAAATATTTCAAGGAAGATTAATAATATCTAGATGATAGTTATACTCTTGCTTTGCAAGGAAACACATTATCTATTCCATAACAATTGATTGCTTTTCTGTGGAATGTCCTTGATTTCAATTGTATCGCTCAGGCTTTTGATACTAATCTGTAAGATGTTGTTAGGAGAGAATCTTACCTCATCAGCTATTCTGCAAGAAACTAAAAATTCTGCACCTGATAAATCATCTGTATTCTCAAAGTGACAATTTTCACCTGAAGAACTGGTCTCCTCTGAAAGCTTTCAAAATCAAAAATCAGAGATATGTTGTAGAATAAAAAAAATAAAATTTGTCTCAAACAAGAGAAGGACTATAAAAATAGAAAATCAAACTGCCCTTTTCAAACTTATTTTGTTACTTTGTGCCTTTTTGAGATACACTTTCCCTTTTTTACGAGCTTTAGGAACATCTGCTGATTTAAAACAATAAAGGACACATAACAATGCATTGCCTATCACCGAAAGCATTCAATCTACTTAGCAAACAATGTTGGAACTTTAGATAGGTTTCTTCACTTAAAAAATTAGTTACTCAAAACTTCACAGAGCCTTTAAACTTCATAGCCTTTATTTCACATTTGCACTTTCTGTTCTTATGAGTCCATGAATCCTTAAAGAACCATAGGGTAGAGAGAAAGAAGTATTGTCCTACACTCAGAGATACCTGGGTGGCAATGCTATCTGCCAATCCCTTAGTGGAGTGACCTAACAGTCAGTTAATTTGTTAACTTTTCTGCCTCTTGTTTTATTCATAGATAAAAATTGAGTCAATAAATGTTATCACACAAAGGTTGTTGTGATGTTTAAATGAGAAGCATGTTGGTATTGGAACATATAATTTATAAATCCATATTGGCTTCTGCTATGGCTTGAGTGTGTCCCCCAAATTTTATGTGTTGGAAACTTAATTCATATGTTGATGGCATTTGGAGGTGGGACCATTGGGAGGTAATTAGGCTTAGATAAGGTCATCAGGATGGGTCCCAAGATGGGACTGGTGACTGTATAAGAAGAGGAAGAGAGACCCAAGCTGGCACACACTTGCCCTCTCACCATGTGATACCTTCTGCCATATTATGAGGTAGCAAAAAGGTGCTCATTAGATGCTGGCATCATGCTCTTCTACTTCCCAGCCTCAATAAATGTGAGATAAATAAAATTCTTTTCTTTATAAATTACCCAGTCTGTGGCATTCTGTTACAGCAACAGAAAATAAACTATGACAGTTCCCCTATTTTATGGCAGTTATTTTGACTATTCAAAAATTCTGTTGTATTTTACATAGTGATTAGAAAACTTTCCCTATAGAGTTGGCAATAAATGAATAAAATTATTTTATTAAATCAACAAATATCAATTAAATACCTCCTATAGTCATGCATTATAACAGGATATACATAAAAGTCTGAAAAGCACTATTCTAAAAGACTAACCCTACCATATAAGAGACTAAAGTGGTTGATTAAAGGAAAGAGGAGATATAATTTGAAGGCACTCCAGACCCTCTGGACAGTTATAGATATGTTACAAATATTTATTTTCAGGAGTATCAGGCTAACAATGTGGTTCAGAAAATCTCAGTAAGGCAATTGCTGCTGCTACTAGGTACCTACTTACTCTGCAGTGTTAGGGTTACAGATAGGCCCAGACATTCTGTCTTCTCTGCAATAGCACAAAAATGCTATTTTGTCCTAAGTTACTGATCATTCAACATTATATAAATTTTAAAGTATGAATGACTACCTACAATTAAATATATTACGTATCACTTAGTTTATATATATGTGATATGAATATATGTATTACATAAATTTAAGTGATATGTATTTATGCATACATATGAAATGAAATATAAAAAATATTCTTTTTTTCCACAAATCTATAAAAAACCAGGACAGAAAGGAAATTGTATAGCACTGGTAAAACATCTGATAGAAAATTGGATGCATTTCTATTCTCTTAACTGTTAATTACCTTCCTTCAACTTGAATTCTTCCTTTTTCTCTGTTTCTATCCTCTTTCTTTAGTATTTTCTGTGCATATGGAAAAAAATCAAGTTGGAAAGAAGCTTCTCACAGGAGTATACCATTGGGAAGATCACAGATCATAAAGACTGGTCATATTTTTAGTATTGCCAGAAACATATATACACAAAATTACTAAGCTTAAAGTTGATTAAGGCCAATTAAAAAAAAAAGGAAAATAAGAAAGGGAGGTGAAAAAATGGAATAAGGTTCAAGAACTTGAAGCATAGTAATTTGCGATCAAAGACTGGACCTTTGGGAATTTTACAAGTTTGTGTGTGTGTGTATGTGCACCCTAAACCTTACAGTCTTCTGTAAGTCAGGATGGGTACCTTTAAAGCCATATATTATTATATTTATTTTTATTTTTTTTCCTTTTCTCATTTTTCTCAACAACTTTTTTCTTTTACTCCCACCTTCTCTTCCTTTGTCCTTTGCCCAACTATCATATTTTTTTTCCATTCCATTTTCATCTTGAACAAGATTGATCCTGAATATCATTTTTCTGATAATGAGTTATAGAATTGAAACATTAAATTAAAGGGTATAAACAGAATTGCTGCTGTTCATTCTTGCAAACCCGAGTTTGCTGACCTTAATTTTATAGGATGAATCACAGCTGTTCCATTGGTACTGGCAGTGATTGATAATAAGGGGGATGGGAGTAATTAAAGAGCATATGATGTGTTTGTTTGCATTTTGAGTGACTGCTGTAGAGTCTATGCAATCAAAGGCATGGTACATTAAATAAATCAAATATTCCCATAAATCAGCACAACCTGCCAAAAAATGAGCAGAGGGAGCTTGCAGTGCAGCAGGCCTGCATATCAGGCCTTAGCAAGCTGTTACTTCCAGGGTGAAGCCATCAAAAACAGAGCTCAAGAACCAGGGAAGACCTGTTATTTGCAGGATTCAGAATCTCAGCAAAATAGGATAAAGATAATGATGTTATTTTAACATTTGTGCAGGAATGTGAAGTTTATGAGCTTTTTTTCAAATATATTGTCACATTTTATTTTCCTCAATAATTTTGTGGAATGTTATTTATAGATTTGAAAATGAAAGCTCACAGAGGAGAGATCCTCAAGACTACATATCCAAGAAAAATCCTTCTCAGCCTTCTCCATATTTCACGCTCTTTCCTCTAGTCACCATGTCATAAAGGATAATGTTTCTCTCCTCTTAACCTCACAACTGATGTTACTTGTTCAGTTTAAAGCCCTTGAAATTGGTGGCCATGGAGCTGGTGAGCTAGTATATATTGACAAAATAGAAAAGTTATAAAAGTGTGCATGAAATAGATAAATCAATTTGGACAATAAATGTAGTAGTTGTTGTAGGAAAAAAAAAATCCATGTGGCTATAACATAAACCGAAATAAGGTAAAAGAAATTTTGTGTACTTTACAGTGTAAAAATGCAATGGAAGTAACATGATTAGGGTAAGATACTCAGGCAAGGCAAAGGCCACCATAACTGAAATATTATAGTAAATTTTCATGTCAAAATAAAGATCTGGTTCTATGATAAATATCTTAAAGTAAATTAATAATTACGTAATGTACCTTAAAACGATTGGGTTAATGGGCTTTATTACATTCTACTATGTGCCATGTACATGTCTTACCTGGTTTGCACCAAGATAGCGATGCGATAATTTTAGAATTGTAACCAAGTTTATATTCCATAGTTTCACCTTGTGCTTACTAAAAGAAAATTCTGACTACAGACAGTTAACGTGAGTAGGAAAATATTTTACACATTGATTCAGTCCCCAGTGATATTGTCACCAAGGTTCTTAATTAACAGAATAAAATATTTTTAATAGACTTTTTTAAGAGCAGTTTTAGGTTCACAGCAAAATTAAGAGAAAGCTACAGAGGTTTTCTGTATAGCCCCTCTGCCCACACATGAATAATATAACCCCTTATCAATATTCTCCACCAGACCAGGACATTTGTTTCAATGGATGAACTTACATTGACAAATCATTATCATCAAAAGTCCATAGTATAGATTAGGGTTCACTTTTGGTGCTGTATAGATTTGGACAAATGTATAATAGTATGTATCCACCATTAAACAGTCAGTCCTTGGTTTATAATGGAGTTACATTTTAATAAACTCATCATAAAGTTGAAAAATCCTAAGTCAAATCATTGTAAATTGGGGACTATCTGTAGTGTCATATAGATATTATATACACGTGGAGTAGTTTTGGTGCTCTAAAAAATTCTCTTTGTTCCTTCTGTTTCTTCCTCCCTTCCCCATAACTCTTGACAAACACTAATATTGATATTTTTACTGATAGTTTTGCCTTTTCCAGAATGTCATGTAGTTGTAATCATTCAGTGTGTAACCTTTTTAGATTGTATTTTTTCATTTAGTAATGTGTATTTAGGCTTCTTACATGTCTTTTAATAGCTTGATAGCTCATCTTTTTTTAACACAGAATCATATTCTCTTGTCTGCATTTACTACGATTTATTTATCCATTCACCTACTGAAAGACATCGTGGTTGCTTCTCAGTTTTCACAATTATGAATAGAGATAATATAAACATCTTTGTGCAGGTTTAATTTCTATGGATGGAAGTTTTCTACTCCTATTGGTAAAATAATTTTTAAATGTGCAACTCTTTGTATGGTTCATATTGGTTTTGGGTTCATGAATATTTGAAAACATGGAGAAAATTTTAGGACCTCTATCAAGGAAAACGCACACACACTCCGGAAGACAACCACATACTACTGTAATTTCCTCTTACTCAAGGTTTTCTTTGCATGGATTCAGTCACCCTGGTTAATCAGGGTCCATATGAAACCAGAGAAGACCTCGTATAGCCAAAGCAATCTTAAGCAAAAAGAATAAACTGGGAGGTATTGGTCTACCAGACTTCTAGCATTACTATAAGGCTAGAGTAACTAAAACAGCATGGTACTGGCATAAGAACAGAGA
>CAUYRB010111107.1:0-15441 GCA_963574695.1 Propithecus perrieri | reverse complement strand
ATTGGACAGCTAAAAATATATATAGAAAAAATTAGCCGGGCATGGTGGCACATGCCTGTGTCCCAGCTACTTGGGAGGCTGAGGCAGGAGGATTGCTTGAGCCCAAGCGTTTGAGGTTGCTGTGAGCAAGGCTGACACCATGGCACTCTAGCCAGGGCAACATAGTGAGACTCTGTCTCAAAAAATAAATAAATAAATAAAAATAAAAACAAATAAATAAATATGCCTCTAGGACCAGTGGTCTAAGAGATAGCCAATAATCACAGAGCAAAGGAGGTTAACAAGTAAAAATTAACAGTATGACTCTAGACTTCATTATGCTTAAAACAAAAATCAAAGAAGATATTGCTATTGGTGATATTGCTAATTGTGATATTTAGAGTCCCTTTCATGAAATAAATAAAATATAAAGTAAATCCTTTTAAAATGGAATGCCAAATAAAGGTTTGCTTCTTCTAAAGTGGTATGGTGTATTTTATCAGATAAGAAAACTCTCCAGCAAGTCACGTTTCTACATGTTGGCTTCCAGGAAATTCAAAGCTAATAACCTTCTTCTATCAGTCTCTTGAGGGGTAGTCTTTCTCCTTAAAGAATGTGGCCTTTTGCAACATATGGGAATCCAGACCTTGTGGATGTATTTATTTATTTATTTTTATATCAGAATATTACAGGGGTACAAATGTTTTGGCTATATTAAGTACCTTTGTACAGTTTGAGTCAAAGTTATAACTGGGCCCATCACCCAGACAGTGTGCATTGTACCCATTAGGTGTGATTTTGCCCTTCCTCTCCTCCCCCTCCCACCTGCTTGATTTCCGTTGAGTTTTACTTTCATTTGTGCACATGAGTGTTGATCCATTAGTTCTGATTTAATAGTGAGTACATGTGGTGCTTATTTTTCCATTCTTATGATGCTTCACTTAGTAAAATGGGCTCCAGCTCTATCCAGGATAATACAAGAGGTGCTAGAGCACCATCGTTTTCTGTGGCTGAGTAGAACTCCATGGTATACACATACCACATTTTATTAATCCACTCATGAACTGATGGGTACTTGGGTTGATTCCACATCTTTGCTATTATGAATTGTGCAACAATAAATATCTGAGTGCAAGTGTCTTTTTGAAAAAATGGCTTTTTTTTTCCTTTGGGTAAATACCCAATAGTGGGATTGCTGGATCAAATTGTGGATTTAAATCTGAAAATAGGCTCTGTAGATAGGAAGAGAGAGATGTCTAGACATTTCCAACTTCTATCGCCATGGCTATCCTCTTGGTTCATCATGTCTGAGCCTAGTCATGGTGGATATTTTCATTAAAAGAGTTAGTTAAATACTAAGAGAGCACAGAGAAAGTAAAGAAAACATATAAACATTACTAGTGGTTTATCTAAAAACAAGCTGGTTTCAGATGCTTTCAAACCAAAGCCTGTTTGTTCCCAAGATCTCTGAACTCCTCTCTCATTCCGCATCTTTTTCCAGGCGGAAAAGACCATTCCTCATTTCCTCGTAAAACTTCAAAAGTGCTGGTATTTATTTTACTTTATTTTCTTTCCTCAATATTTTCTTGCCTTCAGTCTTTATTTTTAACTTCTGTGTGTGTCCTTGTGTTATAAACTGTTTCAAGTCACTTCTCAAAGTAAAAAGAGACTAAAATACAATTACATTGAGAGCCAGCCTAATTTATAATGCTAACGAATACTCAGTGAAGGATTAAAGGCCTGGTTTTGGATAGGATTGGCAAAGCATGTAAATGGCTTATGGGTTACAAAATTCCGAAGGCCCTAGAAGATTTGGTTTAAAAGAATAAACAGTATATAGTCCTTCTCCAAATTAAAGAGAAGGCCTTTCCATCTCTGTGAAATAGCAATTCAAAGTAAGGGTGAAATTGATCTGTTTGCTTCTTCAGTTGTTTCTCACTTTACTTAATTATGACTCAGATTTGCTTTCTCTAATATCCCATTTTGTTGTTTTAGGCAGTCTGTTTTCAAGCAGGCAAGAGAAATTAGGACACACCACTCAGGAAAGTGAGTCACATATGTAAATCATTCTGCTGGGGCAAAGCCCAAGGTTTTGTGCTGCTAGTCGCACAATGTAGCTTAAAAAAAATTCTGTGTATTCACAATCATCCAGTATATAACAATGCTACTTCATTTTAATCACCTCTTCTGCTCCTGTTTTCTCCCTGGGAAGAGCTAGGTGATAGCATGGCATTACTTGGTGGAAGATTTTCTGGTTTTCGTTGTATTAGATGATCACTACATAGTAAATTGAATGGCAAGATGGCACAAGATAAACAAGGCCATAAGCCCAGCTATAGAGAGAGAACTTGATACAAAACAACAACCATCTCCTGATATTTATTGTATCAGGACTGCATTACCCCTCCAGACTATTACTGCCATAATGGGCTATACATTTTGCTTCAGTTTCAGTTGCTTTAGTGATACATCATTATTTGCAATGAATGCTGCAATTTCCATAATGAGAGAAAAAAGTGATTAATAAATAAGATCTATTCCCCTAATCAAGATAAGAGAGAAAACAGGGACACAGGACAGAATATGTCTTTCCTTCCAATGTCTTCCTTGTGATTCTTTATATAAGGGTTTAAAAGAGACTATTTAAAAAGAAATAAGCTCTTAAATATGCATTCATATTTATAAACTATACCGTATTGTCAAAAATCTTATTAAGATTATTATTATATGTGCATGTAGTTGTTACTGGTGTAAGGAAAAGATTTTTTTTTTTTTGGATATTAGAGGCTTGGGAGAAATCAAAAATAAATTATTATATATTACATGTTCCCAGTTTTGGGAATTAGGACATGGACATATTTGGGGGTCAGAAAGGAAGCATTTTTCCGCATGCCACTAACTGTAGAGGCCAGGAATCTGCATTTTCATGGTATCTCCAGGTGAGCTTGTGTAAGTACAGAGGCTTAAATAAAGATTGCTTTCAGGCTTGAGTAATCATACATTTTTAAAACCAGGTTTGTCATCTCTGGCAATGTAATTCCCTCTAAAGTTTACTAGGTTTCCTAACTGTGTGCTTCCAATCAGTTCCTTATGTTGTTATCCATAATCAAGTTACCTTTCTAGTAATAATGCCTTAATTATATTTATGAGTTTGCCCTACCTCTGCCTCTCTGATTCTTGCCTTAATGACAGCTACCTCAGAGCCATCTGAAACACAGTTTGGGAGAGAGAAGCAGCAGCCTCACTCCCACTGTTTGGGAATTAGAAGCACTTGGTTTTCTAGCTGTGAATATCTCTATGCTCTATTTTCCCATCCACATCTGTCCTCAAATCTGCAAAGTCTTGCTTGCCCTCACTTTACATGTAATGCCTTACTAGCAGCAGAAATTAAAAGTCAATACTATAACACTTTCCAACCACTCCTCCTGGAGCTACAAGCAGTCACAGTCTGTCATGCAAGTTAGTACAGGTGACTGCTTTACTAAACATTAGACCAAATTTTGTCAATGTTTCAGAGTACGATATCCATTTCTGTACTTCCAGTTATCCAAAAAAATACTAAAGTCTCATATTGTTATTGTTAGAACAGCACCATACTTTATAGATGCCTATTTCTATATTAAACAGAACAGGCAGGAGTGCAGCAGCAAATAGACCTAAAATATGATAGTCTGAAGCAGGTGCTCCTGGTCATCCGTGGTATTCCTCCAAATGGTGATTTAGAGACCTATATCTCTTCCCACTCTGGCTCCATCATCCTTTAAGGTCTCATCCTGATCTGCATGCACCCAGTAGGAGAAGAAAACAAGGGAAGATATACAAAATGACAAATAACACTTTCACTCATACTCTATTAAATATAACTCGGTGACATGAGTGACATGTCACACCTCATTTCAGTTGAAGCAAGGAAATGTAATCTATCCATATCCAGAAGTAGAAGAAATATATCCGTTTTCGTTTTGTTTTTGGTAAAAGACTAACAGCCTCTATCACACTGGCAAATAATTACCTATGTGTTTTTACTTAGGTTATTTGTTGCAGCTTGTAAATAAATAGAAAGACTGATTCTGCAAATGTAAATCTATTTGTGTACATTTCATATGGTCCCAGACATATAAAGAAATCTAGCAACTCTTTTCTGGTGATTTTTTTTTTTTTTAAGAATTTGGGTTAGACTCTGGTTTCTAAAATACATAGTGAAAAAAGCTTTACAGTCTGGTCTCCAGCAACATTCCATCCCCACCACCCTGATAAACTACCACACTATGGATTGCAGCTCCTGAAGGCATTTGCACTACAGAGAGATTTCTGGACTACTGGAACCCTTCAAAACAAGTGACAGCACATCTCTAATTAGAAAGGGTCATTCCACACTACCCAAATCCTTACTCTCCCCTTTAAATTAGTCCCAGGTGTTCTGACAGTCCTAGTATAGATTTAGGGATTGGAAATGTGCATTCTAACCTTTTGGAATCACTGTTTTCTTTTTACACTGTACTAGTGTCTCATGGCTGTTGTAACAAATCATCACAAGCTTGATTGTTTAAGACAACAGAAACTTATTCTCCCACAATTCTGGAGACCAGAAGTTTGAAGTCAGTATCACTGGGCTGAAATCCAGGTGCCAGCTGGGCTTCACTCTCTCCAGAGGTCTAGGAGAGAATGTTTCTTGTTTCTTCCAGTTCTGGTGAGTTCCACCATTGCTTGTCTTATGCCACATCATTCCTATCTTCAAATCCCTCTGTTCTGTCTCCATATGCTCCCTCTGGAGGATCCAAGTGAAAATCCGTTCCTTGTTTCTTCCAGCTAATAGTGGATGTTGGTATTTCTCATCGTGTGCTCCATCAGTCCAATCTCTGACTCTATCTTCACATTGCCTTTTCCTGTTCTGTCTGTGAAATCTAGCCTACATTTCACTTCTGATGGCATTTAGGGCCCACCCAAATAATCTAGAATCGTCTCCCCATCTCAAGATCCTTAAGCACATCTGCAAAGACCCTTTTTTCCAAATAAAGTAACATATGCAGTTTCCCGGGATTAGGATATGATATCTTTGGGGAGACCATTTTTCAATCTACTACATATATGCCCAATATCAAATTTCTATTTTGGAGAAACTTAAATTAAACACGAGAGGATGAGAGAAGACAAGTTGAGATTTGCAGCTGTGGGCTATGCTTACCAATTAAAATGCCTTCCATGCATCCTCTTTAATTTCTCCCCAGAGACTGGATAAAGAACAAGCAATCTGTCTTCTTTCTCTCTTTTCCTTATGTAGATAACGGTAAGAAGTTCACACAAACCAAGTTATGTTGTAGATTCGACATAGTTTTACTTGAAAGTTTGCACAAAAATGCTGAAGATCTCATTAAAGGAAAATACCATCAGAAAGACACTTCCTCTCTGGTATAAATTCACCTGCTATCATCTCTAATAATGATTCAGTTGTTTTTTTTTTTTTTTTCAGTTGAGAATCTTAGACTTCTACAACCAAAGGGGGTCACTGAGATTTTTCTATTCCAATTCCTTTATTTTATAGATGAAAAAATATACCCACAAGGGATAAGCTTCTCGCCAAAGTTACAAAGTTAGTTACCTTGCAAAATTACTCCGTTTTTTCCTTTTCCCTACATTTTAGTACTCTGACTTTTTAGACCAATTACCATGACCCTTTTCTTTATTGTTACACACAGAGTTGCAATGTATCTTTCTAAACGATTAATCATCCCTAATATAGAAAGGTTCAGATGTTGCCCTTTAAATTCTCTATCCACACTAGAACATACAATGATAACTCTTCCCCAGAATCTACTTCAAATTTCCAGGACAATGTGGAAAATGTGCACAGAGAAGATAAATACAGGGGAAGGAAGTTGGAGGAAGTCACTACCAAGAGAAATAATGTCTTTTCACGAGATCACCATTACCTCCTTAACGAGCGTAAATTTTAAAATAAAGTAAATAGTAAAAGTGCAAATTAACTTAACTCTTAAAATGCAAAAGGAATTTAAAACACTATCTGGGTGGATGATTTTATTATAATAGTTTTAAAATCATTTTCTTACAGTCTTTAATGTCATACCCTAAATATGTTATTTCATAATAATAATCTATTTGCATGGTGCTCTATTTGTCCCACCCCCATCTCATGTTGCAATTGGATTTCAGGCTGGGCTCAATGGCTCACACCTGTAATCCCAGTCCTTTGGGAGGCTGAGATGGGAGGATCACTTCAGCCCAGGAGTTCAAGTTTTCAGTGAGGTATGATTGTACCACTGCACTCCCGCCTGGGCAACAGACCAAGACCCTGTCTCAAAAAAAAAAAAAGAAAGAAAGAAAGGAAGGAAGAAATTTGATTACAGTGTTAGAGGTGGGGCCAAATAGGCAGTGTTTTGGTCACGGGCAGATCTCTCATGAACAGATTAATGCCCTCCCTTGTGGCGTGGGGGACAGTGAGTGAGTTCTCGCTCTATTATTTCCCACAAGGCGTGGTTGTTAAAAAGAGCCTGAAACTCTCCTCTCTCTCTTGCTTCTTCTCTCACCATGAGATCCCTATGCACACTAGCTCCCCTAATCACCTTCTGGCATGAGTGGACCCAGCCAAAGACCTTAATCAGAAGCAGAAATTGGTGCCATGCTTCTACAGCTTGCAGAACCATGAGCCAAATAAACCTCTTTTCCTTATAAATAACCCAGACTCAGGTATTCCTTTAAAACAGCACAAAAAGGCTAAGACACATAGAAATTTGAAAAGAAGCATTACTCGTGAGGCTTTCCTTGAAAAGTATAAAATGGAATAGAGTAGATATCAAATACAAAAATATAATGACCCGTGACACACATTTTATCTCCTTACCCAATGTTTACATGCTAGCAACTCATTCAAGCATCAGAAACATTCATCAATTCAGCTCAGCAGTGAAAACAAATTGAAATTATCAAGAAGATTATGGAAAATAAGTGAATGAATAATATGCTGAGTTTTCTGGCCACGGAACTATACAGCCATACCAAGGAAAGCCATTTTGAACCTGGTTTGTTGCAGAACATTTATAAACTCCACCTCTATATTTATTTCTAATTATATATGAGCTATCGTTGCTTTGTCAATGCCTATAAATTTATAGGATTCATTTTATATTTTGAATATCCCTTTATTGAATGTCAAACTCTTTCTGGTTTCAGGCTAGTAAAGAGAACTTGTATATTTCCAAATAGATTCATAAAGTCTGAAGTAGTAGTGGTAAGTGACTTTAGTCTGCATTTCCAGCAGTTGAGGGTGAATGAATTGCCATATTGGATGGAAAAAGAAAACACCAAGAAAAGAAAAAATAAATATAGGCATATGCTGGGTGTCTGATAGGTTCCATGTCAGACATCATATTATGTAGCTGTTTTATCTATATAACTTCCTCCTTCTCCACTCCTTCCCCACTTGGGTAACAGAATGAACATTGGGATACCTTGTTCTTGTCCCAGATTTTCCACTACAGCAATAAGATTTCATTTATTCTCTTAACCTCTTTGTTTTCCTCATCTCATAAATGAGGGATTTGGAATGAGCCATTGCTAAGATCCCTTTCCTTCATGCTCTTCTGCATAATAGAGAACCACCTTAGTAGCCCTCTTGTTCCAGTGCATTCCTGCTCACAATTAGGAAACTACAGTGTACCCATTTCTGCAAAGGTGAGGCCCAGGGTCCTTAACTTGAATAGAAGGATCTTTTTGCTTTGCCAGGAACGGCTTGTTGTAAGACACATTTTGGAAACGTTACTTTTTGGGCCCTTTGTTAAACTCTTTTTGGACCCCCAAATAGAGTTAGAACATAGTATAACTTGTGTGGTGATGATACAGCTATTTAATCTATTGCTATGTGTTCTTATCCAACATTCATTTTCCTTAGGAAGGAAATAAAGTTTAGTGGTTAAGACCATGGCTTCTGGAAGTAGTGAATTCCAATCCTGTTCCCATCACACTGGCTCTTCAAATTTGGGAAATGCACTTAACCTTGCTGTGTTTCCATTTCTTCGCTTGTAATATGGAGTTGTGAGTGTCCAAGAATAATAATTATACATCTCTTAGTACAATGTCAACAACACTGTAAGTATTTTAAAAAATGTTAGCTTTTTACTTTCCCCTCCCTCTTTTACTCCACTCTACAAAGTAAGAGAATTATCCTCAACAATTTACATCAACTGTAAATAAATAAACACCAGGATTAAAAATAATAAAAACATTGGCAACATTTTCATGAAAGGACCAGATAGTAAATATTGTAGGCTTTGTGAGCCATAGGGTCTCTGTCACAGCTACTCAACTCAGCCATTGTAACACAAAATCAGTCATAGAAAATACATAAACAAGTAGGCTTGGCTATGCTTTGACAAAAGCATGTGGCCAACCCACATACCCCGCATAATATCCTCTAGTGCATTTACCATGTATTCCTCTCCACTTCCTCAATGAAAGAATCCTAGATTGCCACCTACTCTCCATGTCTTTGATGAACTATCCTTGTGCATGTGTTTTATGGACAAATGTGAGATTTTTACAAAGATGTATGCCTGGGAGCAGAATTTCTTGGTCACATGATATGTCTATATTAATATTTAATGAATTTAGTAGACCTCTGGCAAGACTGTACCTCTCCAGATGGAGTGTATAGGTCACGAGCAAAAGAGTCATGTTCAGGGCACTTGTGATAGCCCGTATTGCTGCCAACACAAAGCTAATTTTCACAGCCTAAAATGTGTATGATAGTATATATTTTATATTATTTTATTTTGAAACTCTCAAATTACTAGTGAATTATAACAGGTGCTTAATGGTATTGATTTTTTTTATAAGTTGCCTGTTTATGTCCTTTGCCTGTTTTTCTATTAAAGTTGCTGTTAATTCTTGTGGTTTGTAGGAGTGCCTTGAAAATCGTAGATACTGATATCTTGTCTAATTTAGACATTGAAAATATATTTTCTCTAATTCAAAACTTAACTTTATTCATGGAGTTTTGTCTGATAGAAATCCTTAATTTTAATATAATCGAATTCATCAATTTTTGCTCTTTTGTTTGAGTTTTGGAAGTCTTATTTTTTTTAAAGAAGTAGTTCTTTTCTAGCTCACATAGATATTTGCCTAAATAATCTCCTTTTAGATCTCTAAATTGTCTTTATATTTGAGTAATTAATCCATTTAAACCCCACTTTTATTAATGTTGAGGAGCCAGCTTTATATTTCCTGATATAGTGAACTAGCTTTCCTATTATCATCTGCTAGACAAGTAGTCTTACCTATATTGACTGGAGAAAGATGCCCTGTTTATTTTATGTTTAGTTCCAAACACAAATTGTTCTATCTGTAGGCTGTCACGTATCTTCCATGTTGTCCATCTGTCTGGTCTGATGCCAATTCTACACTGTCGTACTTACGTTGCTTCATACTGTTACTTAATATCTGGCAGAACTAGTTTCATCTCTTAATTTTCCTTTTTAAGGTGCATTCAGCTACTCCTGGACTTCATTCTTCAATAAAATGTATGAAGTATGTTTGTAAAACTGCTCCAGTAATATAACTGAAATTTGATTTGACATTGAATTGGATTTATAGAGTTATTGAAGATACATTGGCCTTTTTATAATATTACATCATCTCATCTAAGAAAGTAAACAGTTCTCCATTTATTCAGATTATTTGCTATCACTAATGGTTAATATTTTGTCCACAGAAGTCCTATTCACTATAAAGGAAATTAATTCCTAGGTACTTTTTACTGTTATGTGCTGCTGTGAAATATGACTTATGTTTCAATTTTTGGTTCATTTTGCTGGTATAGGAAATATCAATTTTTATAGATTTAAATCTGGGAACCATACAGAACTATTTATTAGTTCTATTACTTTTACTTTTCATTTGGTTATTTTCTCTATTTAGATAGTGATTTTGAGTATAAGTATATTTATTTTTCTTTCTATTACCAGCGTCCAAGATATCTGATAGTATGTATAACAGAAGGAAAAATAGCGGGCATTCTAGTTTTATTCTCAATCTTAAAAAAAAAAATGAATCTAACTACATGTTTTTCATTAAGAATAATATTTAAATAGATTTTTGGTACATAACAGTCACCAAGTAAGGAAACTGTTTCATAAACCAAGTTAGCTAAGAGTTGTTGTTTTTTTAATCATAAATATCTGTTGAAACTTTCTATTTTTTTCCCCTGCAACTATTGAAATAGTCAAATGATTTTGGAGTCATCTACTGATTCGTAAGCAATGGCTAAGAGCTTTTGGCAGTCTCACATGTTTATGGAATCAGAAACTTGTAAATTTGATAGAATCTTATCCTAGAGAGATCAAAAGAGCATTAAGATAAACCCAACATTCTGTTCTGCTTTTTCTCTTGAATTGATTGTGGCTTAGGGCTAAGAATCTATAAAACTAAAAAGTTTCAGCTAAGAGGATGGGAAGATGAGAGAGCATCTAGTAATTCATATGGCTCTTGAGACAAAAAGAGTAGTTCAGAGCCTGTCAAGAAGCAGAATCCCTAGTTAAAAAGCAAACAAAAAACAGAATTCTGGATAGGACCCTGTTAGGGCTATCTAGAAAGTACCTGAATTTGAAATAGATAAGCCTTCGAAACATGTTATACCCAGTGTTAAACAACTCAATCCCCATGTTTCACAGTCTTCCCTCATTTTGTGTGACTGTCAGAAATCAAAATAAAGTCAGCTAGAAGGTTATGACATCATCTAAAGTCTCAAATTATCTCCACAGTTTTTTATACGCAATATCAAAAAAAAAACACTAAAAATGTCCAAGAGTACCAGAAGAAAAACAAAATGAATATAATTAAAAACAACAGACTCACAGGTTATATACATACTAGAGTTGTCATACACATCCTTTAAAAAGACATACAATTGATTTCTTGTGATAAAAAGAGTAGATAAAAAGATGGCTAACCTGACCATAGGATTGGAATCTTTAACAAAAATAATCTAATGGTCAAGTGGATATTTTAAAGCTAAAACATATGATAATGTGAAAGTTAGAATTTAATATATAGGTTTATAGCAGATTAGAAACAACAAAAGAGAAAGTCAGTGAATTGGAAGAATGACCATTGAAAATATTCATACAGAAGCATGGATAAAAGGAACAGAAGATGCAAGAAAAAAAGATGAAAATGTATATATGGTGTAAACTATAACATAAATATGTGACTATATACTATGTAAATACCAAAAGAAAGATGATACAGATGTACCAATATCCAAAAGCCTAGACTTTAAAGCAAAACATATCAAAAATAAAGAGGGTCATTTTATAATGATAAATAGGTCAAAGTACCAGGATAAATAATAATTATAAATGTGCATGTTCCTAATAACATATTCTCAACATATGTAAGACATGAATTATCAGAACTAAAAGGAGCAATGGATAAGCCTAAAATCTTCCTTGGATATATTGATGAACTACTCTCAATAACTAATAGAACAATCAGACAAAAAATATCAGTAAGGATATAAAGATACTAATAGCATTATTAATTAATAGTACCTAATTAATAAAATAGAACATTACACCCAAGAATAGCATAATACACATTATTTTCAAATGTAGATAGAACATTTACCAAAATTGATCATATCCTGGGCCATAAATAATTCTGTGTATGATTTAAGTCATACAGAATATGGTTTAAATTACACGCAATAGAATTAAGCCAAAAATAGATGACAAGTTATAAGAAAGTCTCAGTGTTTGTAAATTAAGCACATACTTTTATATATTTGACAGGTAAAAGAAAAAAATCACATTGAAATTGATAAAATATTTTGAACTGAATGATATTGTATCAACATGTCAAAATGTATATAATGTAGCTAAGTATTTCTATAAAGAGAAAATTTATAAATTTTATATCTTTCAATGCATGTAATAGAAACATAAAAGGAATTATAATCACTGATACAAACATGGATTTCAAGAAGTTAGAAGTAGAATTAAAAAGTATAGATGACAAGAAATAATGAAGTAAGAAGATATCGATGATGTAGAAAACCAATTTGGAAAACCAACAAAATTTAAGGTGGTTCTTTGAAAAGACTAAGAATTAGATAAACCTTTGGCAAGAAAAAAATTAGAAAACAAAAATCACCATTGTAAGAAATGAGAAATCAGACATCACTATGGACCTCACAGACAATAAAAGGGTAACAGGTCATTATAAACAACTCAACCCAAATAAATTTGACAATTTGATGTAATAGACAAAGCACAAATTAATAAATCTGATACAGGGAAATAGAAAATGTAAATTCAGGCATCTACCAAGTAAAGCCATATGTAATCAAAAACCTTCCCACAAAGAAAAATCAAGGCCTAGAATGACTTCACTACATTTTTCTGCATCTTACAAAATCTCTTCCAGAGAATATAAAAAGTACTACTTACCACCTGTTTCAGAAGGCCAGTCAAAGCTTAATACAAAAACTTAAAAAAATCATAAAAAAAATTATAGAACAAACTCTTTCATAAACAGGTGTAAAAATTCTAAACAAAATATTTGCAAATAGAATCCAATGATATGTATAAAAAGAATAATATATTATGACAATAGGAAGTTTATTCCAGTTTAGTGTTATATAAAAATGATTAGATAATGTAGTCACATTTATAGACTAAAGGAGAAATTTTATTCTCATAATATTCCTTATGAAGATACAAGGTAAAAGTGTTATGAAAAATGAAACCAGAATATTATAAAATTTAACACAAATGTTTTACATAAGCTTTTAACAAACTAGGAATAGAATAAAGCAATTTCCTTAAACGGATAAAATGTATCTATACCTACAGCAAATGTCATTCTTATTGACAAAATATTAAAACTTTCCTTAATCTTATAATTTAAATCAATTTAAATAAATTAATCTATGTTAAAATAAGAACTTTTGTTTATCAAAAGAAAACACTAACAGAGATAAAAGACAAACCACAGACTCAGGAAAAGTATTTACTATCTACTTTTCTTACAGAAGATTCATAACCAGAATATACTTTTTTAAAACCTCAAATTTAATAAGAAAAATGACCATATTCAAAATGTTTCAATCAACAGTTCACAAAATATGTATCCAAATAGCCAATAAATGTGAAAAGGTGCTCTATGTCATTAGTCATCAGAGAAATACATATAAATGCATGAGCTATAACTAACCACACATCAAAATGGCTAAAATTATAAAAACAAATACTAGTAAGTCTTGGCAAAAATGTTGAGACACTGATACCACTGGGGCTGAGAAAAAGATATCCCCAAAATGTGCCACTTTGAACTTAAACTAAGAGCACCTAGAGAGCAGTAAATGCAGGGAAAAACTTTCTCTCAAGTTCCCCATCTACCTAACTCCGAATCCTCCAGAAGATATTCAATTGTTGCAAATTTCTTCCCCAGATATCTTATCAACGAGGGGAAATTGATGCATAGCACAGGAAGACTACAGCTTGATGAACTTTGTCTCATGCTATTGTCTGTTCTTCTGAGCCATTCACCTCCCCTAAAAAATTATTTACTCTTCCTCTAAAATTGTCTACATTCCCCACATTCCTCTCCCTTGTGAAGAGGGTATTTAAGCTTAAATAATACAGCTCTTCTTTGAGTTTCACATTTTGTATGACTCATATGAGCTCACATGTTAATAAATTTGTATGTCTTTTCTGCTGTTAATCCGTCTATTGCTAGATTGTTTTATAGACTCAAATTCTCAAACCTTCAGGGGATGTTTGGAAAGTTCCTTTTGCTTTTAACAATACACTGGTTGCAGAATTTTAAATTGGTACAAGAACTTTGAGAACTTTGTAATACCGAAACTCTAAAAGACAGAAATTTCACCCTGAAGTAGAGAGGATATGCATGCATAGAAATAGAAAAACATATTTATTTTGAGGATGAAAAGTCAAGTGAGTAATTTATTTTTATCATTTTTTATTATTGTTCCAAAATGGAAACAACTCAAATATCCATTGGCAATAAATGAATATGTAGGTCTTTTTAATTGGTACAAATTTACGGGGCACATGTGAAATTTTGTTACATGTATATTACACACAGTGATCAAGTCAGTATTTAGGGTGTCTATCCCCTGAGTAAAATGTATTTTTGTAAATTATAGTCACCCCACTCTGCTATCAAACATTGAATGTATTCTTTCTATCTTACTGTATGTTTATACCTTCTAACAACTTCTCTTCATCCTCCTCCCTCCCCAATCTCCTTTCCTAGTATCTGTTTTCTATCTTTCCACTCTCTACCTCCATGTGACCAAATTTTTTATCTCTCAAACATAAGTGAGAATATGCAATATTTTCTGTGTCTGACTTTTCTCACTTAAGATGATGACCTCCAGTTTCATTCATGTTGTGTCAAATGACATGATTTCATTCTTTTTTTGTGGCCAAATAGTATTCTAGTACATTAATATGTCCCATTTTCTTTACCCATTCATCAGGTGTTGAACACTTAGGTTGATTCTCTATCTTTCCCATTGTTAACAAGTGCTACAACAAACATGTGAGTGCAGGTATCCCATGATATATTGATTTCTTTTGGGTAAATAGCCAGTAGTGGGATTGCTGGGAAAACTGGTCATTCTATTTTTAGTTTTTTGAGAAATCTCCATACTATTTTCCACAGTGGCTACACTAGTTTACATTCTAACCAATCATGTGTAATAATGGTTCCCTCATCCTCATCCTTGCCAAAATCTATTTATTTAATCTTTTTAATTATAGCCATTCTGATTAGGGTAAGATGATATCTCATTGTGGTTTTGATTTGCATTTCTCTGATGATTAGTGTCATTAAGCACTTTTTCATATACTTGTTGACCAATTGTGTATTTGTATGTCTTCCTTTGAGAAATGTCTATTCATATCCTTTTCCCATTTTTTTTTATTTCAGCATATCATGGGGGTACAGATGTTTATGTTATTTATGTTGCCCTTGCCCCCCCTCCCCCCCTAAGTCCGAGTTTCAAATCTTTTCCCATTTTTAATGAGATTATTTGTGTTCTATTCCTAGTTGAGTTGTTTGAGTTCCTTGCATATTCTGGACATTAATCCCCTGTTGAATGAATAGTTTGAAATTATTTTCTCCTATTCAATAGGCTGTCTCTTCACTCCATTGATTATTTCTCTTGCCGTGTGGAAGTTTTATAGTTTAATTAAGTCCCATTTGTCTATTTTTTTCTTTTTTTTTTTTTTTTTTGAGACAGAGTCTCACTCTGTTGCCCGGGCTAGAGTGCTGTGGCGTCATCCTAGCTCACAGCAACCTCAAACTCCTGGGCTCAAGCGATCCTCCTGCCTCAGCCTCCCGAGTAGCTGGGACTACAGCCATGTGCCACCATGCCCGGCTAATTTTTTCTATGTATTTTTAGTTGTCCAATTAATTTCTTTC
>CAUYRB010111104.1:0-31249 GCA_963574695.1 Propithecus perrieri | reverse complement strand
CAGAAACAATTAGCCAGGCATCGTGGTGCATGCCTGTAGTCCCAGCTACTCGGGAGGCTGAGGCAGAAGGATCGCTTGAGCCCAGGAGTTTGAGGTTGCTGTGAGCTAGGCTGACGCCACGGCACTCTAGCCTGGGCAACAGAGCAAGACTCTGTCTCAAACAAAACAAAACAAAAACACTATTTTGGCAGGCAATCCAAAGATACAGAATAGTTTTCTCTTAATATTTCCTGGCTCAGTAACTTTCATGTAGGCTTCAAATTATTCTGCACATTCGATTTGAAGTTATATTGACTTGAGCCAAAGTTTAGAAAACAGTTCTGAATTCCTTGAGAGAGAGAAAGAGGGAGAGAGATTTGTGTACATGTACTGATATACAATTATTGTATTTTATATAATTTTGATTTTGATGTTTTGATATATGATGCTGCTAAGGTGTAGCCGGTTTTTGTTTAGTGATTTATGAAATAGTGTGATAATTTTTAAACTTTCCAATGCATAAGAATAACTTAAGCGTTGGTTTAGAGAATATACTCCCACAGTTGCTGTCATAGAAAATTGTATTCCCTAGTGTGAAAGAGGACTCATTAATCCACAGCTAATCCAATTTTTTAAACAATCTCTGCAAATAATTCTTTTGCAGCTTGTTAATAAAATATATTTTAAAAAATGTGACCAGGCTAATATTATCAGCAGGAATAGGAAGTCATAAAGAGGACACAGCAGAAGGAAAATAGGGAGTATGATTTGAGAAATGCACAAGAGGACATGTCCAGTTGGGGCGAATATGTAAATTTGGAATCTGTGACCAAAAAAGATACGGATTTTGAGAAGTTTGCTTGAAGCAAATCATGTGGAGAAGGCAAAGGGTGAGAAAAGTATCTAGGAAATTTCTCAACATAAGTAGTTATGATGTTTTATCATAAGAAACAATATTTTTGGCCAAAACAAACATGTAATTAATTATTTATTCTGAATGATATTTCTGGTATTTTTCTCTCAAGCTGTTCAAATTAGAGTATTTTTAATTATTAATAATTAATATAAAAATTAATTATTATTAAAATCAACTGTTCTGACTAAGGAAAAATTCTATAGATCTATTTGATTTATAAAATTTTACTTTTTTATCTACATATTCTAACTATTTTAACCAAGTAAACCCACAGCAACATGAGTTCATCTGTTTCACTACAATTCAATGCAAACCACAATTATCTATAGTACTAATCAAAGTGTATGCAGAAATTCAAATATACTTCGTAAAGTCAGTGTTATCCAGTCTTAAGAAAGAGGGGAGTTCCCCTTGTGTATTCTGTAACTAATTCAATAAAAAACTCTATAAAACATTTTAAAAAATGTTCTGAGAGCTACTTACCGTATCAGCCTTTGGCTATTCTATAATCACTTTTCATTATGGACTAAAATTAAACAGTTATAAAGCAGGCATAATTCCATGGCTAACCACCCAAGAGCTGGAGAGAGTTAAAAGCAATATGAAACCTTAGAGGTGATGTTATTTTTAAATGCCAATGAGTTTCACCTCCTTTTGCCTTAAGGGAGAGAAATGCCCAGGGAGTTTTGTTGCGATCAAGAGCAGCTGAAAGGCATCATGATTAATTTGAATTTCTAACATGATGAACAGTAGTGAAATATGAGTGCATGTAATTCAATACAAGAATTTGTGTGTGCATGAATAATAGATGGTTCCTATGTCTTTTTTTACTCAGCTATTATCAGCCTTTTTGTTGTTTTCCCAAAGATATGCATAAAGGAATGAAGTAATATCAGTACTGTTATCCATAAAAGCCTATATATTCTGAAGGCCATGTCTATAATATCATACACATATACACTCACAAACAGTCCTTCTTTATTTTTATATTTTAAATACAAAGATGCAAAAGTGCTCTGTAATAAATATTACATATGTAAAATTCACCTGTTTTTCAACTTCACAGGAGAAAACCTAGGCATCCTAGTGAATTACCTAGGTCAGAAGGAATATGAGGTAATTCTAATTTTAGTCAGTTTTTTAACATGTGAAAAAACATATCACAGTTAAATTATTTAATTAATTTATAATAATGTTAAAAAGTTTTTCATTCTAAACGTGGTACATATATTTTTGTAAGCCATTATTTTTAATTCAAACAGGTGATAAAAGGTAAATAACTTTACCTGACACTGGCTGTTTACTTTAAACAACCAAACTTTCCATAGACAGGAGTACGTATATGCATTATTAATAGTACAAAATACCTATTTTATGATTTTCCAGTAAAAGTTCAATACACTGGGTGGACTATAAGCAATAGAAATTTATTTCTCACAGTTCTAAGGCTATGTCCAAGATAAAGGTGCTGGCATATTCAGTGTCTGGGCAGGGCTCGTTTCCAGGTTCATAGACGGCCGTCATTTGACTGTGCCTTCGCCTGGCAGAAGGGGCAAGAAGTTCTCAGGATCCGTGATATTTTGATAAATCTACCTATTTATTTGTTATTTTCAAATTACATTTTCTACATTCACATAGAGAAACTTAAACCACAGTATTTTTATTTTTATTCTCAAAAGTTGGTTTTGTATTCAAATTGTCAAATGTTAACTTATCTTTTAATTTTTATAAATCTTTCTTTTTAAATGATTGTTTTTGAAAAAGGACTTTTGCAAATATGGGTCTTTACAAATCTTAACTAATGCATGTAACTTTTGGTTATCTTACTTTTCTTTTAAAATTAAATCTTTATATCCTAATTTTCAACCTTTATATCTCTACCAATTTTCAGACATATACATACCTACTTGAGAACAATCGTATTAGGAAAACCACATTAAAAATCCTGTAGTGATTCTCTCTTGTCAGACAATCTACATTCAATCTTTTCAAGCAAGCCAAATAAAGTCCCAACAGTTTGAAAAGCTTTCAAGAGAGGGCAATGACTGTCCCAGGGGCTCTCGTATTAATATTTCTCATTCCGTGTTGAGGACAACATTCGAATCCCATCTCCTATTTTTAACCTGGCTTCAACCCCACTACTTCAAAGAGACACTATGTTACCAATAGTCTATTAAGAGATTTGAAAGGAGTGTGTGTGTGTGCATGTGCGGGCGCTAATTATGGCTGATAAGTTGGTTGAAATGTTCTTTAGTCTTGTCAACAAGGGCTTACTTTATTCCAATGGATTTCTCTCTTCTAGGAATGAGAGACAAGCTTTCAACTTTTCAGGATTCTCTGCCTTCTATCTCAGTTTCTACACCATAATATTTGCTCAGACTCAGAACACAGAAATTATTAAAATAATGAGGACTGATTCACTCACAAGCCATATCTAATTTCAAAGTATCATTTGAACCAGGCAAAATTTCAAATTGCTTTTACACTGTTTTACATTATTAGGTACAATCTGTTCAATAATTCTCTGCTATTGACAGCCTCCCTTATCACAAGAATATTTCAATTAGCCTTTTATGCTAACTATTTACTGCAGGCATCTTAGAAGCAAGTTTACCACCCCAATGACATTCAGAACAGTGATTCAATTTCCTGGCTTACCAGCTAGGCCAGGAATCACAGTCTTATGTTTCAAGGAATTTGTGATAAGAAATACTTCCTTTAAATTACTCAAACGGCCTGAGCCCTGCAGGTTGCTAGGAGTTTAGGACATTGCAACTACTCATGTACATTCATGCCACAATAAAATCAATTTTTTGAAGGAAGTGGATGATAGGATGTTGGCAGGGCCAGAGCAGAAGATATTAAAATTAGTCTGTCTGCAAGAATTTATTTCATGACAAACACAAGAAAAAAAAACTGTGATGAATCATGAGCTTTTCCAAAAACAATTAATTTTAGAATTTAAAATTTTTCTTTCTGGCTATCTCATATAAAATAAACACTGTGAATTAGATTTTTTTCATGTTAATTTATTTTATTTAAACTTCACAAAATCTGTGGAAGGCAGGTATTACTAATCTGGGCTTTTAAGGTACAGAAATGCTCTCAATTCAAATGATTGGTCCAAGACCACAGAGATTATGAATTGTTGGGCTAAGATTGTAACACAAATTTTACTCCCAGACCCATGTTCCCTTTATTATATCACACCAAGAGTATAGCCAATAAATATTTAAGAAGTCATTATGTGTAGACATTAAATGAATTGCAGGTAATTGTTTCAATCTTTAGTGCTGAAATTTCATGAATGCTTTGATACTGTGTTAATGTATTTCTGCTTATAAAAGAAATACACGTTTACCTATTTTTTGAAAAACTATAGAAAATAAAAAATAATATGCAAAGAGTAACAAAAGATTATAGACAGAATATAAATTTTAATTTACTAATGAACCTGCCATTGAGAGGCAACCTGAGTTCCTGTTGAGAGCATGTCTCTACGAGATAAGCTACTCATTACCACCGCCATTACTCTTTTAATAAATTCTGGTATAAGAGAAACCAGTAGAGCCTGCCTCATCATTATTGGGTAGCAAAGATACAGCCATTTATAACTAGTAAAGTGGCTTTTCTTAAAACCATGGATAAGATATATCTATATATCTATCTATCTATATCTATCTATCTATATATATATCATCTATATCACCATCTATATCTATATGTAGAGAGCAAACTCGTATCATAGTCTTAAGTAGAGGAGGTGAAATTTCCAGAAGAATTAGAGACTTCAGAGATAGTGCCCCATACAAGGGGATGAGTGACATTAAAAAGATAGAGTAAAACAAAAGAATAGCCTTAAACTTTTTTGTTTTTTAGCTGACAGACAAAATGGTATGTATTTATGGTGTACAACAGGATGTTCTGAAGAATATATACATTGAGGAATGACTAAATCTAGCCAAACAACATATGCATTACCTCACATAGTTATTTTTGCAATGGGAACATTTTAAATCCACTCTCTGAGCATTTTTCAAGAATACAATGTATCATTAACTATAGTCACTATGTTGTACAATAGATCTCTTAAACTTATTTTTCTATTTAAGTGCAATTGTGTACCCTTGACCAACATCTCCCCAACCTCGCCTCCCCAAACACCCAGTCCCTGGTAACCACCATTCTACTGTGTACTTCTATGAGACAAACTTTTTTAGATTTAACATGTGAGTGAGAGCATGTGATACTTGTCTCTCTGTGCCTGGCTTATTTCACCTGTCATAATGTCCTGCAGGTTCATCCATGTTTCACAAATGACAAGATTTTCTTCTTTTTGTGGCTGAACAGTAGTCCACTGTGTATATATACACCACATTTTCTTTATCCATGCATCTGTTGATGGGCAAGCAGGTTAATTCCATACCCTGGCTATTGTGAATAATGCTGCAGCAAACGTGGGAGTGCACATATCTCTTCCACATGCTAATTGCATTATCTTTGGATATATGTACTCAGTAGTGGGAATGCTAGTTCATATGGTAGTTCTATTTTTAATGTTTTGAGGAAATTTCATACTATTTTCCATAAAGGCTGTACAAATATACATTCATACTAACAATGTGTGAGGGTTCCCTATTCTACACATCCTTACCAACATGTGCTAACTTTTTATCTTTTTGTTAACCGTCATTCTAACAGACATGAGATGTTATATCATTGTGGTTCTGAATTGCATTTCCCTGATGATTAAGCATTGTTTTATACACTTTTTGTTAATTTGTATATTTTTTTTTTGAGAAATGTGTATTGAGGTACTTTACCTATTTTTAATTAGGTTATTTGTTTTCTTGCTCTTTAGTTATTTGAGTTCTTTACATATTTTAGATATTAATCTCATCAGATGTATAGCTTGCAAATATTTTCTTCCATTCTGTGGTTATCTCTTTACTCTGTTGTTTCCTTTGTTATACAGAAGCTTTTTAGTTTGATGTAATCTCATTGTCTATGTTTGCTTTTGTTGTCTGTGCTTTTGGTTTCATATCCAAAAATTCATTGCTTGGAACAATATCATGGAGGTGTTGGGATATGTTTTCATCTAGTAGTTTCATAGTTTCTGGTCTTACATTTAAGTCTTTAATCTATTTTGAGTTGATTTTTATATAGGTATAAGATAAGGGTCTGATTTCATCCTTCTGCATGTAGATATCCAGTTTTTAAACACCATTTATTTAAGAAACTGCCCTTCCTCGGTGTGTGTTTTTGAAGCCTTTGTCAAAATCAATTGGCTGTAAATGTGTGCATTTATTTTGTGGTTCTGTGTTCTATTCCATTCATTTATGTGTCAGTTTTTATGCCAGTACCATGTAGTTTTGGTTATTATAGCTTTGTAGTATATTTTGAAATGAGGTAGTGTGATGCCTCCAGCTTTGTTCTTTTTGTTTTAGATTGTTTTGGCTATCTGGTGTCTTTAGCGGTTACACATGAATTTTAGGATTATTTTTTTCTATTTCTGGGAAGAATGTCATTGGTATTTTGATAGAGATTATGTTGAATGTATAGATTGCTTTGTGTAGTATAGACATTTTAACAATATTAATTCTTTCAATCCATAAATAAATGGATATCTTTCCATTTATTTGTGTCATCTTCAGTTTCTTTCATTAATGTTTTATAGTTTTCATTGCAGAGATCTTTCACTTCCTTAGTTAAATTTATTACTAAGTATTTTTCTTTGGTAACTCTTATAAAAGAGATTGTTTCCTTAATTTCTTTTCCAGTTATGAATAGTTCAATATTTGGGTATAGAAACACTACCAATTTTGTAAGTTCTTTCTATGTCTTGCAACTTTACTAAATTTATCAGTTCTGAAAGTAAAATAACAAAAAGGTGGAGTCTTAGAATATTCTGTATATAAGATCATAACATATGAAAACAGAGATAATTAAATTCTTCCTTTCCAATTTGTATGCCTTTTATATGTTTATCTTGCCTAATTGCTCTGGCTAGGGCCTCCAGTACTACACTGAATAGAAGTGGTGAAAAGTGGGCGTATCTGTTTTGCTCCAGATCTTAAAGAAAAAGTTTTCAACTTTTCCCTGTTGAGTATGATCTTAGCTGTGGGTTTGTCATATATGGCATTTTTGCATTAAACTTTTTAATGAAGTTACAAATTTTGTTCTTTCTATACTCTACTGCTGTTTTGAGATTAATCAGATTCTTGGCAAAAAGCTTGCATACTTGCACATGTGGTGCTTATCCTTCTAGAGTTGCTTATTTTGGGACAATAACTACTTCTCAGTTTTCTTATAGGATCTCTTTGGGGAACAAAGATGAGGATCATCAATCTTGTTTCCCCACTCTCTCGTCCATTATCAAGTGAAGTTGTCACTGCTTAGATGTAACAACAGAGATATACACCACTAATACAAAGAGGCTGTAAAGTAACTTTTTGACTTCCAGTCATGCATAGCAAGAAACAGGCTTAAAAACAAAATATGAGATGATATAATTTTATAGACTGCCATTATTAATAATATTATACCAAATCATTTTCTTATGTTACTAAAAATATATGAAATCATCACTAGAGCTGAATAAAATTCCATTATAAGGGATTCCAATAAAGATAATTTCTTATTCATTTGCATTGAAGATGTTAGCATTTTTTTAATGTAGTGAAAGTGCTTTATGTAGTCTTATGTGCTTATTTCTAGGATAAATTCCCAGAAGTTGATATACTGAGTCAAAAAATATTAACATTTAAAATACTCTTGATGTGCATTGCCAATTCATCCTCCAAAGAGATAGTTCTTCTTACAGCTCCTAGCACTAGGAAAAAAAAATCTTTTCACTAAACCCGTGGCCACTCTGAATATTATCATTAAAAATGTGTCTAGTGGCTTAAATTTAAATTATTTTAATTATTGAGATTGAACAGTTTTATGTTTATTTGCATTTTCTAATTTTTTCAGTTATGAAAAATAATAAAATTACTCATTTTCTTTTTTTATGATGCATTGTGAAATTGTCACTACCATCCCCAATTTCCAAAATCATCATTAAGGAGCAGCATAGTATAATGGAAAATGCAAGCGCTATAGATACAAAAAGACTTAGAGTTCAAACTCTACCTCTGATTTTTATACGATCTTAGATTGTAACAGATTAATCTCTGACACTAATATTCCTCAACTTTAAAATGGTGATAATATTTTCAAATCTGTGTGATATCTATGTATCTAAAATGCAATATATACATATATATACATTTATATTAGATATATAATAAAGCCTCAAACATGAATTTTTTCTTTTGCCAATACATATAAAAACTTATTTTACTAAATACATTTTATCAAAATAAGCAAGTTTCTGAGAATTCTATATTGCCTTTATCTCTTATGAACTCTAATTTTTTGTTTCATTTAGAATTGCTCAGTGTTCAAGACCTTTAAATACACAGCTGGTGTTTGTTTTGTCTGCCTTATATCCCAATGTTCTCTAAAGAGTGTGGGTGGGGAACAAGGCAAAGATACAGAATTTTAAAGAGAAGTTGTGCTTGGTAAAGTGCTTCTTTGAAGAGGTGGAATCATGGTGACTACCTGCTCTCCAGAACAGTTTAAAGGTGCTGATGACTCCCTACTCAATTCTTATCCTTATAAGAGGCAAAACATTATAGCAAGTGTTGTGAATATTTAGATAGGTACTATTTTTTTGTGTGTGTGTATTTTTTGTGGAGCTAACATTCTAGAATATGGCAGACATTCAGCACCCAAATAACCAAATAAGATGTGCCAGACTTTGGTTAAGTTGCCGTGGATTTTTTTTAAATGGCTGTGTTAGGGAGATAGACCTATTTTAAATAAGGTAAACAGGGAAGACTGCAATGACAAGTTGACCCTTGAGCAGAGGAGATGAAGGAGAGAAGCATGAATTTATTTGTAAGAAGCGAGATCCAAGTAGAGCACATAGCAAGGGCATAAGTCCCGAGTAAGGAACATGATCGTCGTCCTGAAGAACAGTCAAGAGGCTGCTGTAGCTGTATAACATAATCAAGGGAGAGTTTCAGGAGTTGAGGTGGTTGGTCGGACAGGTAGTAGACCAGATCACACTCTCCAGGACATTGTAAGGGCTTAGCATTTACTCTGAGTGAGATGGTAAGTCATTGGAGGGTTCTGATCAGAGGAATGACACAATCTGACTCAAATTTAAAAAGTATCTTTGTGGTTCTCTGTTGAGAACATAGTGTAGGAGGCAAAGGCAGTAGGAGGGAAACCACCTAGAATGCCACGGCAGTAATTCTGGGGAGAGCTGATTGCACCTTGCATCAGGATGGCAGCAAAGGAATTGGATACTAAATGAATATTGAAGAAAGAGGGAACAGAATTTGAAGCCCCTTTAGATGTAATAAATG
This sequence comes from Propithecus perrieri, assembly GCA_963574695.1. Lineage (NCBI taxonomy): Eukaryota > Metazoa > Chordata > Mammalia > Primates > Indriidae > Propithecus > Propithecus perrieri. Next base: position 21,937 of record CAUYRB010111104.1, on the reverse strand, counting down.
AGAGAAAGTAAGGTTAATCCTAATGATACCTTTGGAAAATACAGACCTGCAATAGCTTAAAACATGCCCAGTCCCCATCTTAGACCAGATACAAACGTATGACATGAATTAGTACTCATCCTATGACCCTCATTAGATTACTTTTTCTTAATTAATTCTTCATTAGATATTAACATTTTCCTTCACAAAGTTTTTTAGGAGAGTTCATGTCCATCAGGTTGACTGTGCCAAGTATTTGAGTAATTTTGACTGAAAACATTGGCCATGCCAGTGTGTGTATAAGCACGATGGAGAGAGGACAATGATGCCTGGAAATAAAATTCCTATAACTTATTAAGATAAGTTGATAATAAATGATTCTTTTACATTTTTATTTAATTAAAATGAGGTATAATTGCCTCTATCAGGCAATTTTTATTTATTTATTTATTTTTTTGAGACAAGTCTAGTGCAGCAGTGAGAAGGGGGAAGGTAGTAAAACGAGTTCAGTCTGTAACTGACTCTGAACAATCAGGTGAGATAACTCACTACCTCCGGACCAGCCTGTCAGGCTAACTTTTTTGATTATTCATTCTTTGTTGGGGACTTGAACTTTTCGCATCCCTAGCATAATTCTGGACATTTTAACAATATACTTAACAGGCATAAAATTCAAAATTCTTTTCATCTGAGTTAGTACAAAAATAATGTAACTGAGCTTTTGCTAGAATTTTGTATTACATTTGGACTTGTCCACATTATGAAAAGCAAAATTATACTCTAAATTTTAATTTTTTTTATTTTTTAAAACATCTTATGGAAATAACTATACACAACAAAAGAGTACAGAGTCTCTGAATCCTCCACCCAACTTACCAATTGCTGAAAGTTATATAACTATAATACAATAGCGAAAACCAGAACATTGACATCAGTGTGTAACTATTAACTAGTCTACAGACCTTACTCAGGTTTTATCACTTTTACGACCTGCATTCATTTGTGTGTATGTGTGTGTGTGTAATTCTGTACCATTTTATCCAATGAATACATTTGTGAAACTGCTACCAAAATCAAGGTACAGAATAATTCCAGAACCATAAAAGAACTCCTTCTCAAGCTACTGCCTGTGTTTACATATATTCCCCCCACATCTTCATCCCTGTCTCTGGCAACCACTAATCTATTCTCCATCTCTGTAGTTTTTATATAACTGGAATCCCACAATATTTAAACTTTGGGTACTATTAACTATCTTTTTTACAAAACATAATGATCTGGAGGCCTATCAGGTTGTTTCATATACCAAACAGTCCATCTGTTTCTTCCCCCCTGGGTAACATTCCATTTTATAGATGTAGCGGCTTTTTGTTTTAAACTATTCACCAGTTGAAGAACATGTAAATGATTTTCAGTATTTTGCTATTGTTAATAAAGCTGCTATTAACATTCATATGGAGATATTTATGTGAATATAAGTTCATTTCTTTGGACTAACTATCCAAGAGAGCAATTGCTGGGTCATATAGTCAGTGCACATTTAGTTCTATAATAAAATGCCAATCTATTTTTCAAAGTGGTTATAACAATTTATATTCTCATCTACAATATATGAGAGATCCAGTTTCTCTTCATCCTCATAAACATTTGGTATTATCACTATTTTTTTAATGTAGCTGATCCAATATGTGTGTAGTGATATTTTTATTATGGTTTTAATTCCATTTCCTAAAGTCTAATGATGTTGAATATCTTTTCATGTATGTTTTTGCCATTCTTATTTCCTCTTTGGTATAATGTATGTTTCTATATATGTTCATTTTATAATTGAATTGATTGCTTATTTTTACTGTTGAGATTTGTGAGTTATTAATATGTTCTAGATACTAGTCTTTGTCAGATATGTGGTTTGTAAATATTTTCTACTAATCTGTTGTCATTTCTTTCTCTTATCTAGGTCTTTCATAGTATAAAAGTTTTTAATTTTAATGAAGTCCAATTTATTATTATTTTTTATGAATCATGTTTTTGGTGTCCTAAGAACCTTTGCTTAGCCCTGTATTCCAAATATGTTCTCCTATGCTTTCTTCTCAAAACTTTATATCTATACTTATTACATTTAAATTCATGATTGATTTTGAATTAATTTTTAATATATTTTATTTTTAGGTTTAGGCTGACGTTCTTTATTTTTCTTTTTTGTTTCTTTTTCTTTTTCTACTGATTTTCTACCCATTTGCTCTAGGACCATTTATTGAAAAAGCTATCCCTCCTCCCTTTTATTTGCTTTTGCATCTTTGTCAAACATGGATTGGGCATATTTGTGTCAGTTTCTCCCCATGTTCTCTATGCCATTGATCTATATATCTATTCCTTCAGCAAAACCATATTAACTTGATTATTGTAGACATATAGTAAAGGCAACACAACGTTGAACAATTCTTCTCACTTTGTTTTGTTTTTAAGTATTTTAATTAGCATATTATGTTAGCATTTAGTTACTTTCTCTTTCCACATAAATTTAAAAATAAGCTTGTTTACATTTACAAAACATCTTGCTAGGATTTTATTAGGAATTGTGTTAATCTGCATATCAATTTGGGAAGAAGAGACATGGATATTATATTGAGTCTTCAAATTATGGACATGGTATATCTATATTTATTTAAATAGATCTTCTTTGATTTCATTATTGTTGTCTAGCTACTTTCAGTATATAGATCTTGTATGTGTTTTACTTATTTGGTTAGATTTATAACTAGATATTTATTTTACCTTTTTAAAGAATGATGATAAGTGGTATTGTGTTTTTAATACTTGTTTCCACGTGTCATGGGGTTCATGGACTTTTTCCACTCTTGTTTCCAAGCTATTACTGAGCCTTCTCAGTGATTTTTAAATTTCAGTTATTTCATTTACAAATTTGTTAATTTCACTTTGATAATTTTCTATTTCCTATTTCATTGCTCAGCTTTTCTATCATTTTTCTATTTTTAAAATGTGTTGATAATTGCATGTTGAAGCACTTTTACAGTATTTTAAAATCCTTGTCAGATTATTCCAACATTTATTTAATCCCATGTTGGCATTTGTTGATTGTCTTCTCATTCTAGTTGTGATTATATTGGTTCCTGGTATGACGGGTGACTACTGATTGTGCACTGGACATTTTGGGTATCAGCTTGTAAGATTTTGTTAATCTCATTTTTAGTTCATAAGTCACCTTGTCTAGGTGTTATGTGAAGGTCCAGGTAAAGATGGATGTTCATCTCCCTGCTAGACCTGTAAAAATCACCCTGATAAAAGCGGAGCATGGATTCACACTGCCTCATTGAAGATGGTTAGGGAAGAAGTGCAGTTCTCACCCAACCTACTACACCTTTCCAGAAAAAACAGAGTGTCAACCATCACTGCCTCATTGCCACTTAGTAGGAGTATAAGCTCAGATCCCTTCTGGGTGGTAGAAACTCACTCCCCACTGGACCCTGCTCACACTAGATTGGAGGAGAAGCAGAATACTAACTATAGTACTTCTCTAGGAGAGAATCTTTCTTTGGTTTTGCTTTTTGTGTCTCCTAGTATCCTTTGGCCTGTGGCAACGTAACTCAAATTTCTGCTTCATCTTCACATGGCCTTCTCTCTGTGTCTCCTAGATGGATGCAGGTTATTTGATTTAGGGCCACCCTACTCCAGGATGATTTTATCTGGATAGTCTTAATGTATTTACATCTGCAAAGATGATTTTGTAATAAAGTCACATTTGCTAGTTCCAGAAATTAGACATATCTTCTTGGGGGACATTATTCAACCAACTAAACCACCTTTCAAAGCCTTCTTATGTTTGTTTCATTATGTCCAGGATATTTTAGTTGCAAGACAAAAAACCTCAGAGGAATAGTACTGTCTTTACTGGCCAAAATCTTGTTCCTTTTTTACACTTAGTTTATTGCTGGCGTATTCATTTGGAAACTGCCATAGTGTAGCAGGTGTTTTAATTATTCTGTTGAGTGGTAGGAACAGCCTTCTGATGATGGAATTCTGAACATGAAAACGGTCCCTGATTGAAAAGCAACATCAATGCCTTGAGGGCCTTTATCTTAGGTTATTAGCTATGTCCTTTTCTTCCCTCTATTTAATGCTTAAATTAGTTATGTGTTGCCAACAGAATGCTGCATAGCAAACCATCCCACAATTCTATAACCTAAGATGATAATCATTTATTTAATAGTGAGTGTGTTGGTCAGTATTTTACTCTGAGATCTGCTGGGTGGTTCTTCTGGTCTTTGCTGACGTCATATGAGTTCAGCTGTGTTGATTGAAATGACTGTATCTTTGCAATTTGTTTTCTGTCATCCAAAAAGCTGGACTGGACATAGTCTCATGGTAATGGCAGAAGGTGTAAATGAGCGTAAATACACAGTGGTTTTACCCTGGCTACCATCGTATTGGCCAGAAAGAGTCACATGGCAGGACTGACCATCAAAGTAGAAGGATAAGATTACATTGTTACTGAGGCTATTTATGTAATCAGTCTGCCACCATGCTACTGAGGTTCTGGGGTGCCAAATAGCATCTGTACCATGGTATCATCTTCAATAAGAGAGAGAATTTCTTAGAGTCCACTGCCTCATCTCAAACAAAAAATTCATATCAATATACACTATGTTGACCTCTCAGCATTTCCTGCTCCTCTAAATTTTAGGTAAATAGCACCTTCCATCTAATGGCAGTTGGTTGTCATCAACAAATTTAAACAGACCTTCATCATTTAGAAGAGTTTCTGGGATCATGATAAGGCTCATGATATATTGCTAGAGTGAGAGGGATCAGGCCATAAATTGCCATTTTCTGCTGAGATTCGTAACTGGAACTGATGTCTTTCTAAAGAGAGGTCTATGTTCCAGTAGTGACTCTTATCTCTCTACACAATCAAAGCTTATGTTCCTTCATGATATTTGTCTATACTCTCTTGTCCTTCAAAATTTTTTGAGTTTAATTCTCATGGTGGAATTAAATTGATGCAACATAGTAAGCCTACAGCGTATATACCAATAGGTTATTGTGAAGGGAGATAACTTCTTTGGTGCTTATTAAATGATCCCAGAGTTACCAGATCTGCTAAGTCCAACCACAAGTCACTTAGGTCTAATTCTAAAAATCTGGAAACTTCTGTTCATTGAAATAAGTATGCTATGATCAAGCTCAAACAAGGCAAATTTTCCATTTCTTTAGCCTAGTTTTCAAAAATTGACACTGTAAGGTAATCCAAAGTACCATAAATGTAAGTAAAAGTTCATTGAGTTTTAGTCCCTTGCTCAAGTCATAAAAGGATCTAAAGCATCATTAATTTATTCAGTACAAAAGAGATGCCTTAAATTTCTGCTTGACTTTATTTTGGAAGTATGTGAATGAGAGAGAGAGTCAACCTGTGTGAGTTTGCCTCAGAAAAAACAACGTAGCCTTGCATTGATTATGTTTAGTTTCACATATCATGAAGGTTTTTTCATTTTTATGACAGGATATATAAAATAAAATCTAAGACAAATTTTTACAAGTCAAGTAAACTGAAATCAGCAGCATTTCTTTCTTGCTATTACTATCAATAAAACTTGCTTCTGAAGAAAGACAAAGCAATTGGGTCAATAATTAAATTTCCCATTTTTTAGTAGATACAATGAGTATGTATTATCTATTATTGTATAGCATGTAGAAAGACCATAAGAAACAAACCCTCTCTTTTATATAAGATCCTACAGGAAGGCCAGGTGTGATGGCTCATGCCTGTAATCCTAGCATTTTGGGAGACTGAGGCTGGAGGATGGCTTGAGGCTGGGAGTTTGAGACTAGCCTGAGCAACTTAGCAAGACCCCATCTCTACAAAAAATAAAATTAACAGGGTGCAGTGGCATGCCCTGTAGTCAAAGCTACTCGGGAGGCTGAGGTAGGAGGATCACTTGGGCCCAGGAGTTTGAGGCTGCAGTGAGCTATGATCACACTTCCAAACTCATTTAGCTCAGGCAACAGGGTAAGACCCTGTCTCAAAGAAAGAAAAAAAAAATACCTACAGGAGGGAAAAAAAAAAAAAGCATGAGGGCAAGACCCTGCCCGTGAGGTCAGAAGATGCAAATTTGAGATCTGTGATTGCTTTATTAGATGCTACTTTTCAACCCAATTACACCCTCATGACTTCCTATCCGGAAAAAAAGACTCTGTACAAAGGATACAAAGAGGAAGGAATATTGTGTGGTCCTAAGGAGATCACATCCATCACATCTATAATCAACCACATCCCTTTGGAAGGCCAGTACTTGAGTTGCAAGTATATATATATATATTGCATCGGTACTAGCATTGGAAAATTAGATGAGAGATAAGAATCTTTCCCTTCCAATTCTTACATGATACCATACCCAGTAGATAGGACTATTTGTATTTATAACAGCCTTATTAAGTATACTCACTTTTAGGTAAAATGAGGGAAGAGTTTGAGAGTTATATACTTGTGCCATTAATGGTGTGTGTAGGGTCTCCCTGTAGAGGTTGTTTTAATTTCAGGAAAATACACACGCCTGAAACTAATTTCTGTGACAGATTTGGTTGTTGCCTTACTTGGTACAATCATGAAAGTAACTGAACTCACCTTGCCTCTTTTTGAAAGGAAAATTTATTATTTGCTTTCTATTTACTGCATCCAATTTTATTCCAGAATTCATAATATAAGACTTAAAAATCGATTTGAATATCATAGAGAAGCAGAAAGCACTATATTCAAAGCATTATTATTATTAAAATCCTTAAATAAGAAGTTACCATGATGCTTAAAATCAATATCACTTTTTCTCCCAGCTGCTTGCTGTGTTATATCAAGTAAGTTTATCATTTCTTGTTGGAATTGCTCCAGCTGTGAACTCTCTAGGATGAGTTGTTTTTTGCTTCAAACCATTTGGAAAGTTACCTCTCTGCTACTGAGATGTGAAAATGACTCTTCTGGCAATTACTTAGGCAGATATTTTTTAAAAAGAAAATGCCCTTTTTATCAAAGGGCTACCCCTGCTGTTTTAATGAATATTACTTCTTTTCACTTAATGTTACAAGGGGAAATTATTGTAAACAGAAACTGTTTTCATTTGTATAAAATAATTTATAAACTCATGATTTATTTCTCTGGAAACACTTTAAAGCAGCAGTGCATCTGGCTTGTGAAGATGATGAAGCATTATTCAAATAAAAACTCTTGCCACGCAGACATTAATAAATGTGACTGACACAGCTATGGTTTTAAAACATGAATCTATTTTTAATTTTTAAATACCTTGCTAAAACTAAGTCAGGGAGCAAAAATGTACACAACTAGCCAGGAATTTATTCAAATCCTATTTTAATGTTTAACAAAGTAGATGCAGTAATGTATATTTAAAGTTTGTGTGTGTGTGTGTGTTTAGAATTCGTAGGAAATTAGTTTGCTTTTGTTTTCCTATTGCATCAGTCCTTATAAGAACAAACTCTCACTTTTAAAAGACAACTGAAATATAAAGCTTTTCATTTTGAATACCACCCAATTTTATTATAATGTTCTTTTTATTCGTTGATGACATATTTCAGGGCATGACTAAATTTATGGCCGCAGATTAGATGGGCTGCTTGAGTCAAAGTTTTCTAGCTGCACATTGTCAGGAACTCAGACTCCATGATAGGTCTATAGGAAGCCAGGAGCTGTCCTTAAAAATGATAATAGCTATTTACCAACTTAAATCCTGGCAGCCTCCTCTCAATTTGTCTTTAACCCTTGTCATAGTCTCTGTCAGAACCCACTGACAAGCAAACAGAAATTCTCAAAATAATTGCCAAAGACAGTATCAATTTGCTACAAAATTCTCAGAATTTGTGCTGTGATTCACAGGTTAGATCTTGCCTGAAACTTCCTCATCTGCTTCAGGATATATCAGACTCATGAACCAGCTAGATCATAGTCTACCAATTGGTAGACCCTCCTGACCAGTGAGGTGGACCTTATAGAGAGTCTCCTCTTGCTCGGGAGCCTGCTCAGAGCTGGGAGACTTTTGGATTATTTGGTAAATGAATTAGGGGCATATGTCCCAAACAGAAACATACTTCCAATGCATTGCGGAGGACCCCAGCAAGCATTGGGCTTCCTTCACAGTGCTAAAACATTGTACAATGAGGCCTTCACTGTGGAAAGTATAATGCAGTATGCTGCAGACTTTGCTACATTGGCAAGATTTTAGAGTTTCATGGGAAATTTCTCACTCTAATATATATCTAAGTACCCCTTGCTCTTAAAATGCTAGATTTGCCGTAGGACACCATAATTTAACTCCTAGGTATATACCCAAGAGAAATAATAACATGGGTCCGCACAAAGACTTGTAGGCAAATGTCCGTCATGGCATTATTCATAATAGTCAAAACGTGGAAATAACCCAAATGCCCACCATGTATTGACTTGGATAAATATATGGTGTACCTATAGAATATAATATTTGGCAATAAAAAGGAATGAAGTACAGATACGTGTTACAACTTGGCTGACTCCTCAGTATTTTATGCTTAGTGAAAGAAGTCAGACACAAAAGGCCACTATATATTATATGGGTCCATTATATCAGTGATCCCCAAGCCCCAATCTTTTGGGAACCAGGGACCACTTTCATGGAAGACAATTTTTTCATGCATCAGGGGTGGGGGAAGCGTTTCAGGATGATTCAAGTGCATTACATTTATTGCGCAGTAAAACCTCTCTGTTAATGATAATCTGCATTTGCAGCCACTCCCCAGCACTAGCATCACCGCCTCAGCTCCATCTCAGGTCATCAGGCATTAGATGCTCATCAACAGTGTGCAACCGAGATCCTTCACACGTGCAGTTTACAGCATGGTTCGTGCTCCTACGAGAATCTAATGCCACCAATGATCTGACAGGAGGAGGAGTTCATGCGACGATGTGGGCCATGGGTAGCAGCTGTAAATACAGATAAAGCTTTGCTTGCTGTCCCACTGCCACTGCCACTCACCTCCTGCTGTGCTGCCCAGTTCCTAACAGGCAACAGACCAGTACGGTTGCAGCCCTGGGGTTGGGGACCACAGCATTATATGACATGTTCCAAAAAGGAAGAGGTATGGATACAGAAAGATTTGTAATTGCCTGGGGCTGAGAGTAGGAACAGGGAGTGACTGAAATAGTAGTGAAGTTTCGTTGTGGGGTGATGAAAATATTCTAAAATCTGATTGTGGTGGTGGTTATATAGTCTGAAAATTAACTAAAAATTATTGACTTGTACACATAAAAAAATGAATTTTATAGTATATAAATTGTACCACAACTACACTGTTTTTAAAAATTCTATTCTATAAAAGACCATTTCAGAAAATTCTTGTTAATCAAAGAGTAAAAATAATCTTCATTTTATAATCATAAAGAACACTTCATTGCCTAGAATAGGAGATCCCAAATCTTTAGTTGCATGAATTGTAGTCTAGCCAGGACTGATTAAATAATATTCTGAGAAAACTTTTTGTGTATTAAAAACAGATGGAATTTAAGTCAATACATTTTTACTCAGGTGAAAGAAGAGTTGGTAAACCAGACAGGAGAGTGAGGCAGAAATTAGTAGAAAGTCTCCTTCTAGCTCTCTTTTCTAGGGACATATGAATGTCCTGGTTTACCAGGACCTAGAGCCTAGTTGCAGCCACCACCAGAGAGGCCACCAAAAGCAGAGATGAAACAGACTTTTCCTTCTTCTGTCTTCCTCCCACCCTCCTAATTCTCCAGTGTCTCCTATTGATTCAACTTTGGTTGGAAACCAGTGTGCATGAAACCCATCATCCCCCCTGCTGCACACAACAGAACAAAGAAGAGATAGAAATGGATCTAAGGGCAAATATGCCCAGAACTGGCATGTCGGTATTTAAATTATTTCATTACTTGTGTCCAGCTGAAGTTTTTATTCATACCACGTCCCGTAATACCGAATATTTTCTAGGCTCTGTTTGTTAACTCATGTTAGAACACCTCTTCACGCTCTTTTTGCTTTAAGCCCATCTCAGAACTCGCATCTTCCGTGGAGACTTCATTTGCTATGTACACACTCAGTGATAACATTTTACTATAAAACCACTGTATAAAGTATGTACTCTATCATTCAATTGACAAAAATCGGCTCCTCTGTTTTTAAATTGTTTTCTGTTTAATCTTTTCAAGTGGATTATAACCACCATAAAGGCAAGGAATATGCCATAGATATTAATATCCAGAACAGCTAACAAATATAATGTCCAGAAAATAATGTATTTTAACATCTGTTATAAAATGATGTATTGTTTGTTTTCCAGAGTCTGTGAAGGCTGAAATTAAATGGTGACTTTTAACACACTGTGGCAAATTAGTATTAATGTTTCTTTTTGTGTTTCCATCTGTTAATTTTATTGTGAAGATATGCCGCAGACTTGACAACTTCCATTTCCTGTCGAACTAATATCATAAAGGTATAAAGCACCACCCAAAGCTAACATATGTTTTTCTCTTATCATTTTATTCCTCCTACTCAATGAGTAAAGTTAACCGGGTGATGAAACAAGTACTCCAAAAGATATGTAATATCAAACAGTATGAACTGGATGGGGAGCCATTAGAAGTAATAGTGTAGCTCAGTATCCAGGGAGGGGTCATTGGAATAAACTCTGAAGAGCCAATACATTGCTAGTGCTGAGAAAGGAGATTGATAATTACATTCACAGGAATATAGGAATCATATATTAGATTATGCCCACGGTCCACCCAGTACAATATTCACTTGTTAACAGGAGTTATAAAAGCAAAAAGGAGGCTTCAGTTGTTAGGATACTCCATTTTTTTTTTTAGTAGCTATTGTATGGCTCTACCTTTTACAAATCAGCCCATTTTATAAATGTTTCTAGAATCCAAAGCATATCCTACCAGTACAGGATCCTACAGCTTTCAGTATCCTACAGATTTCAGTATCCTACAGCTTGTTGAAATGTGTTCTGTAAGTTCATTATCCATTGCACAAAGTAGTATTTCTTCTGCAAAGCAAAACAAATAAATGCACTGTCTGAAAAGACTCTGGGTTGCCAGATTCAAAAGATGCCAATGTCATTTCGTAGCTTATTGTTTCATCTATTGACTGTTTTCAGTTGTCCTTTTTGTAGGAGCTGTTTCTAAATCAATATAGTATGTTGCTCTTTTGCTTTCAGGTCTGTTCTGATTTTGTTTTGATAGACCAACTGTTAATTTGAGCTGAAGCCATCGGCTAAATAAAAAACATTAGACTGAAGATAGAAATGTCATTTTAATCTAAGTATTTACTAATTATTTATGAATATTTTAAAAGGTTAATAAATTTTGGCTTAGAAATTTTTCCAGAGTGATAAACAATTTTCTTGATTTACACTTCTAGTAATTTGAAAAATAAGTATTAGACTGGGAAACACAATGAAAAGGACCAATTGTGAAAGGAAATCAAGCATTTATATGTAGCCAAGCAAAGAGGAGCAAACAGTCAAACTAATTAGTCCAGTTGGCTAATGGTCTTTTTAATGAATTATCTGGACAGCTGCACTGTTAGCTTGGGGGGCATAATCTTATATACATTGGACTGAACTTTTTCAATTACCTCAAGTAGTTCTAGCATGCTAAAATTTACTCAAGATGACAGCGGCCTTAGTTTCATACACCTAACTCTGCTTTTACAACCAATTGTATATCAGTAATAGCTTGTTGGAATTATGTTTAATAGCTAGCACTGTATTTATGAATGCTGTATTTATAAAAGTATGGACAAGGTGGATGAAAATCTCTTTAAAATGTAGCTATATCTTTCCTAGATGACCTATGTAAAGTGCTTATTTATCCGTAAGAACTGAGATGGCTCAGATGACATAATGGAAGAATTTATTACTTGAATCATTGCAGTAAGTGTTAATATTATTTTAGGTTTAAAAAATATTCAATCTCATTATGTGATGTGAAGAGTGTTATCTGCAATCATAGAGAGAACCAGGGTCAAAATGAAATTCCACACTTCTGAGAACTTTCAAATCTTCTACTTGAGTTTCAGTATTGAAGCTTCTCAAAATTAATCAGAATGTATTAGAATATAATTAAGTAGCAATTCTTTATACAGAAAGTTCAAATGCAAATATTTCCTCTTCGCTGAGTACAGAGATTGGTTAGGTAAGCGAATTGCAATTTAAGTGAGAGTACTATATTCTTACTCGTTTATTCAAATTAATGTAATTATTATCTAACTAATTAGCTGGAAATATGACTTGTTCTATTATTCATTAAATGTAAAAATTCTTCCCAGAATAGAAGATTCAAAGTTAAAAAAAATATGATCTAAAGCCTGTATAAAAATATTGGTAGAAAGCTGGTAATATCTGCCAACGAAAAAGTAATAATTTACTTTAGAAATAGTTTTGGTTGGGCCAAATAGAGATCGGAAATAGGCGGATTCTTTACCAATTGTTATTCAGAGGTAGGTTGCTTTATTTAAGGGAAGCAGCTTGTCATGTCATTATAAGCCCTGAGTCCATGAAATTGAACTTTTAATATTATAACTAATTTCTGGTCCCTAATATTTATGTTACATTATATTATATTAAAGAAATAATTTATGGGCCTAATATTTCTGGTCCCATTTCAAGATAATTGCAACTGAGTTATTTATGCTGACTTTACCACATTGTCTTATTTTTGTGGATGGGTCTGCGAGTATACATTGACTAGAATCTAAGCACTATTTGTCATGGATCCAAATTCTAATTATCTAGCTGTTCGGGCTTGAAATTTCCCTCCTTTCTACTGGCCCACCTACATATTATACTAGCTATAGATAACTCTTCATTATGTCTTTGTTAATCATCCATTGTTGGAGCCATGGGTCTTCATCATCCTGGGGAGAAGTTCTGTTTTCCAATGGCTCCAGAGACCATCACTATTAGTAGCATTTGTGTCCACCATTGTGGCTTTTATTTTGCTTTCTGCTATTTTAGGTGTAAAAACTAAAAAACACTGAATAACTTGCATAACATGGGCAAAAATCAGTGAGTAAAATACAGTTTGCACAAATCATAACAGGTATTTTTTTTCTAATTTTGTAAGTAGTGATTAATTTCCTGTTATTTTTCTGCATATATGTGGTTAGCATTCTGTGTAACTCATTAATTAGTGAACATTACAGTTATAGACTATTAGACAAAAAGAGACCTCAGATATTTATCATTTTACAAATGAGAAAATTAAAGCACACAGAGGTAAAATAATAAAATAAAGGAATAAAGGACTAAATAAATAAAATAAATAGTAGTTAAGTCAACATTAGATTCAATCTGAAATCTAGCCCTCCAGCTCCCAGATGATTTAGTTTAGTTTTTTGTTTTGTTTTGTTTTGGTTTGGTTTACTTTAATAAAAGAAATGGTTATTTTATAACCACATTTTTTTATTCCATTCATTTCTTAATGGACACTTAGGCTGATTCCATAATTTAGTTATTGTGAATAAGGCTACAATACACACAGGAATACAGATATCTCTTAGACATACTGATTTCAATCTTTTAGATAAATACCCAGAAGTAGGATTACTGGATCATATGGTAATTCCACTTTTAGTTTTTCGAGAAACTTTCATACCTATATTTTTCTGATTCTGATTTTTCCTATTTAAAAGCATCTTATCTGTTTTATAGATTTAATACCTAAATGCCCTTGAACATACTGGTTAAATTATTGTTGTCGTTTAAATTATCTCCTTTTCCCCAAAATACTTATTTCCTCTTAGAAGTTTTCATCCTAGTTTATCTCGGCCATTCTCTGGAACTATGGAATTTTCTCCAAAAACTGGTTAATTATCTAAAACTCACTTATATTTTAGAATGAAGCAGAGATACCTATCTCAGAGCCTTCTGTGTATAGATGTAATTTGTTTATAGTGGTAACTGGTTATGCATTTAAACTCAAATTGCCAAGAATTAGAGGGCTTTTTTCTGATGTAATGGTGGTTTACTGCATAGGGCTGCTATAACAAATTACCACCAAGGTGATGGCTTAAAACAACAGAAATTTATTCTCCAATAATTCTGGAGGACAGAAGTCCTAAATCAAGGTGTCAGCAGGGACACATTCCCTTAGAAGGATCTAAAGGAGATTCATTTCTGCCTCTTGCAGATTGTGGCGTCTCCAAGCAATCCTTGACACTCTTTGTCTTGGGGCTGCATAACTCCATATTCTGCCTCCATCCGCATGTGGCTTTCTCTTCTATATTTGTTTTCTCCTCTTTTATAAGGGCACTTTTCATGTGATTTAGGGCCTACCTGGATGATCCAGGATGATCTCATCTTGAAAACCTTAACTGAATCTGTCAGGATCCTATTTTTAATTTTTTTTTTAACACATAAGGACACATTTACAGATTCTGAGTAGACATATATTTGGGGGGGCACCATTCAACCCACTACAAACAGTATATACTAATCCTCTCAAGGCAAGTGCAGTAAGTTACGATAGTTTTCTCCTTTCTTAAGAATGACACCTTTGGACCTGAGATTTAGTGACAAATATGCTTGATATCATGATTTAGAGGAGTGAAGTGGTTGACAGTTCATATAAAGAATTTCAGTGTAACTCATTCTTCTCAGCTTCACTTCTCAAGATGCCCTCTGTTGCACCCGCCATCCTTGACAATGATGCTCTCCTTGGGTTCTGCTATGCAGGTCAGTGTTCCTGTCAGTGAACTCCAGTATTTGGTACTTCGTAACTGTAGCTTTCTTTTCTCCTGGTAATCCTTCTGTACTTTTCCATCTACTCACTCTTCTCCAGGAAATGTTCAAAGCCTGAGGTTTACTAATAGTCTCTCCTATTTTCTTGTTGATGAACAATTATGCATTTAAAAAATACATGGTAACTATCATTTATATGGAATCTCAGAAAAGTAAGAAATGGTTATTGTGTTTATAATACATCAACTTTCCGCTTCAGAATCCTCCTCTACAAATAAGATTAAAAATCATCCATATTACCATATGTATATGAACTTCATATTATTATTTAAATATTGAATATGCTATAATGCACATCGAAGACTGGTTATATGGTAGGAAGTGTTCAATAAAAATTAGCTATTATAGAAAGTGGGTCTCGATCCAGAAACTTAAAGAATTAGTAAATTATTTGAAAATTTATCACAAAAAATATATTTATTTAGACCTCTATAGATTTTTTTCTTTATTTTACTTCATTTAAAAGTAGATATTAATTATCACATGAGTATTTGCTACTGAAAAAATAAAATGCAAGGATTTTCTGTTTTTAATCTCAACAGAATGTAGCACAATTTCCTAGGACTTGTCAAAATAGTTTGTATCATTTCCCATCCCCCAACTTTGAAGGGCATATAGATTAATACATGAAAATAATTTGTGTAGTTTTTCTCTTCTTAAATTTTTCATGGAACAATCAATTTAAAGGGAAAGTGTTCGTACAGATCACACCACTCGATACTTAAAAATTCATAATTACAAGCTGAATTGTAAAAGACAGCCATAATTTAGTGCTATGCTTGAATAAATTACATAGCATTCAAGAAGTGTTATTTATCATTTTAAAAATTGGGCAACTCAATTCACTCTCAGTAAAAAAAAAAAAAAAAAAAAAAGACTGATTTTCTCTTTACTGAAGTTAACTGAAGTGCAAATTTGTTCTTTCACAACTTTTCACCCTCTTGCTATATAGGAAGTTACTCTAATTCTGAGTCTATAACAGTCATGCCAAAGTAATGAGAGTAATTATTGCCTTTAATTAACCAGTAGTTTTTGGAGCATAGCGTCTTTGATAGACAATGATGTGTTTGATTTATTCTGTATTCCAAATGATTACTATAGTGCATGGCACATAGTAGGCATTCAATATATTTGTACTATTAAAATCACTTTATTATTATTTGCAGTCAACTTTTGAGTCAAGTGAATTATATGAAAATATGTCCTTCATAAAGTGGTAAAACTAAGACCATCTGCATATATAAAATGTTTCAGAGCTAAGACTATAAAACTCTCCATATATGACATTACTTGGATTTGAAATGAGTGTAGCAGATATCTGTTTCCCATATATTTCTATTTTCATAGTAAAAAATATTTACTAAGTGCACATCATATGTTTATGTATTGAACACATATTTTATAAGCCTCAAAGTACCTAGCAAAAGGTACAAAGTGTAAAGTCCTCTTTCCTCTACTAAAATAGACTGCACTTCATTAGGAAAATGTAGGCTTTGTCATTAGAAACAACCTAATGATCCCATAATAGATTAAATGGAATAAAATTATCCTATTAAATAAATTATGTTTACTATGAAAATATATCTTACATGTGGATATTTAGTGACATGAGACACATTCATGATTGGTTCAATTACAAATGTAGGTTGTCAAACAAGATAAATAGTACATTCACAATTGTGTTGAAAGAAAAGGCAAAACATACTATGTTCTGAAATGATAATGGTGATTACCTTTTATAAGGCAGTATTTGTATTTTAAAATATTTTTCTATATATTATTTCTGCAATTAACTAATTTTAAAATTATGTAAAAATAGCAAATGCTATTCAAATAACTGAATCTAGATTTAATTGCTAAATGAGTAGAGTTAGGTCAACATAATTATGTTAGGTCAATTAACATAAAAATTGTTAAAGCTAATAACAATCATTAGCATTAATTTTGGAAAAAAAATCATGTTTTCTCTTGTGACAAGTATTCTGCACTGGTAAGCACACTTAAAGAATATGTCTTTAAATATATCATTCTAGTAAGGGTACAATGGCATAGCTGCTTTCATGCAAATATCTAGATATAGGAGCACTTTGATAAGACACAAAATGTCATATTTATTGAACTTTCAAAAAATTTTAATTAGAAAGGTATATGCAAAACAGACGTTCTCATTACATCTATGACTACCAGCTAAATCACTGACTCCTAGACCTACCTATTAGTAATGGATAGAGCTCAAAAGTAGAACGTATTAGACATAGATTATAGAGCTGAAAAAAACTAAGGATTAAACATTTATATTGCAAAATAATTACTTTGGTAGAAAAATGCAATATTTCAATTTAATCCTTCAGTGTAGGGTTTCATACACTGGCTATGTCAAAGGTAGCCTGCTGAAAGCATATGTAGATTCCATTCATGATGGGGTAACAAGGACTGGACTCCTCCCCTTTTAAACCACCATAACACTGTGTAGAATATGAAACGACTGTCTTTAAACTTTGAACAACAGACAACTTTGAAATTATATTCTTATGGATGGTCAACAAGCAAGGAAACCTGCAAAAGCCCTAACTGTCTCACCACAGAGCACGGGGCATGATCCCAAGCAGAACAAGATGATGTTGCGGAATTATGGATACAGAGGACAGAGTTGGTGAGTCTGTAGTGGATTGAAGTTTCAGGACAGAGTTCCCAAGATGAAGGAGATATACAGGAAAAAGGGGCTTAGAATCTAAATAACAGACTTAATGAATCTTTGCTGAATACTTAATAGTGCACATGTAGGGTGAAACACCATGAGTAGGGCCAAGTGCAACCCAGAAACAGTGACTGGAGCACCTCCACAGGTTTTCCCAAAGCTGGGAGTCATTTTCATTCTCACTAGACAGAACATGTAATGATTCTTAAACAATTAGGGCCTTCATTGCTTAATCCAAAAGGGCCATGTTATAATAGTGTGACTAAACCATTTATAGAGTGAATGCTACAATAAATTCTCTCTCTAAAAGAAGGTTTGAATAGATTAAACAGAACCACAGGTAACATAATTGTCTACCAGAACATAGTACAACTCACTAAGAAGGCAAGAAAACTTAAACAACTGTAAAATTCATAGCAGCCTATCTAAAGTCATTATGTGTTCAAACAGGCAGAAAAATATGACCTATATTAGAAGAAAATCCAGTCAATAAAAGCTGATACCGAATTTGGAAAGAGAAAGAACATAGAAGGCAGGATGCTAACTATATTCAAGTCTTCAAGGAAAAATAATGAACATAATGAGGTGAGAATTGCAAGTTATAAAAAAGTAAATATATTTTCCAGAGTTGAACATTACGATATCTGAACTGTGAATTCACAGAATGGAAAAAATGGCAGTTTAGATATACTAATTATATTGGTAAATACCGTAACCAAATTCCTAAAAATGAGTGTTAAAGAGAAAAAAATCTTAAAAGTATCTTGGAGAGAAAAATATACTTGATAAAAAGACATATTTTACAAAACGCAGACTTATCATCAAAAATGTGCGAGCCAGAAGAAAATTTAGCAATATTTTTAAAGCAAGCATTGAAACAGTTAAGCTAAAATTCAATATTTTAGGGAAATGTCTTTTATGAAAAAAGATGCAGTAAAATTTTAAACAAAGGCTGAGAAACTTCATCACTAGAAAAATAAAAGAAATTTTTTTAAGACAAAAGGAATCATAGCAGATGAGAACTTGGAACTATATAAAAAATGAAAAAACAGAAAAGATGTGAATAAGTGTAAGACATCTTCACATTTTAAAATTCTATCTAAAAGTTAAATGTTTATTTAAAACAAAATATTAAAAATATGTTATGCCAATATAAATGATATGGTAGAATATCATTGGAGGAAAGACACATATTATAAAGTCAGGAGCAAGTCCTAAATATAGAACAAAGATGGATAGGTAACAGCAGGGTGAAAAGAAATGGTTAATAACAATCCTTTACTCAAAATAAGGCATAAAAGAAGAAAAAAAGGAACAATAAACAGATTGAACAAACATGATACATACCAAGATGGCAGATTTAAATCCAACAATATTAATAATAACAGTACATACAAATGTTATAAGTACTCCAGATAAAAAGTCAAGATTACAGACTGAATAAAGCAAAACCAAACAATATGGCTTTCTAAAGGAACCTAACTTGAAATACAAAAGCACAGATAACAGTAAAAGGATGGGAAAACTTCTAGGCAATACCTTATCATAAGAAAGTAAAGTTTCTATATTTATATCCAAAAAAGTAAATTTCAAAGCAGGAATATAAGCTACAGATAAATAAAGATATCTGATAATTATAAAATTGTGATTTTATCAAAAAGATATAAAAACCCAATTTTGGGTAAAATGAATAATTGAGCTTTAAAATTCATTAAGCAAAATATGTTAAAAGAGAAAAGCAAATTAGAAAAATCCAAAATTACAGTTAAAAATTTCCATAATCTACTCTTAGAGGTTGACATAAAACCTGGAGAAAAATCTGTAAGGATATAGATGATGAACACGATAAAACAACTTGACCTAAGTGATATATATATAATGGACAATTTCAACCCGAAACAGTAGAATACACATTCTTTTCAAGTATAAAAGGAATATTCACCAAGATAGGCTAAATGCTAAGGCATAAAAATAATAAATTCAAATAACTAACTCATATAAAATATGTTTTCCAAAACAACAGCAATGTATTTTAAATCAATAACAGAAAATTATATGGAAAAACTCAAATATTTGAAAGTTAATCCATCTTTAAATAACCCATGTGCCTAACAGCAAAACCTACAGGAAAAATTATAAAATATTTTGAAGGGAGTGAAAATTAACAATATGAGCAGTGTTTGGGATTTACCTATAACAGAGCTTATAGAGAAATTTAGATCTATAGATTTTTATATTGAAAAAAAGAAAGGTATGAAAATAGTCATCTACATTTATACTTTAAGAAACATGAACAAAACAGCAAATGATGTAATTAAAAGATAAAATATAAAATAGAGCCATATTAAACAAAATTTGAGCAATAAAAATGAGAAACCTATAGTTAAGTTCATTAAGGAAAAATAAAGACACAAATGGTCAATATCCACTTTATGCCAATAAATTTAACACCTTAGACGAAGTGGAAAACTTTCTTGAAATATCCAAATTGCCAAAACTTACTCAAGAACAAAAGTGAAATATAAATAATTCTGTATTTAACAAATAAGAATTTAGAAAATAAAATTTTTCCACAAAGCAAACTCAGAAATAATTGGGCAGTAATGGTGAGATTTATGAAACACTTAAAGAAATAATTCCAATCTCACATAAATTATTTCAGAAAATAGAGGAACAGAGAATTGTTAGGAAAAATTCCCAACTTATTTAATAATGCCAGCATTACATCCATATCAATATAAGACAAAGACATTAAAAGAAAATAAAACTAGATATCAATGCTCCTCATGAAAACAGATCCAAAAATCAATCATATTTTTATGAATTTGAAACAATTATAAAATGATATTAAAATACGTTTTATAATATCATCTAATATAAAATCTGGGTGTAAGTCTAATGAAATATGTATAAAAATGTACACAGGGGACAATAAAATGCTATTGAAAGAAATCAAAGAAACACTAAATAAATGAGAGGATATACCATGCAGCGATTTCATTTTCCCCAAAATTATTTACAGTTTGTTTGTAATATTAATTAAAACCCAAAAGTGTGTGTGTGTGTGTGTGTGTGTGTGTGTGTGTGAACTGAGATGCTAATTCTAAAACATACATGGCAATACAATAGCCTAATAAAGAACATTTTGAAGAAGAACCAAAATCTTGGAGAACCTAGACTACCACATACTAAGTTACTGTAAAGTTACGGTAAGGAAAACTAGTATCAGCACAAGAATAAATGAGTAGACCAATAGGACCTAAAAGGGGGTCTGGAATAAGCCTATACATCTGTGAATACTTGGTCTATGACAAAAGATGACCTTTCCAATAAATGATACTTAGTCAATTGAATATTCATATAAGAAAAATTATCTTTGACTCCTACCTCATACACAAAAATAACATTGCTGTGCAAATCTACAAAAGAGGCACTTGACTTCATAAATTATCAGATAAGTACAAATTAAAATCATAATTAGATATGTACATACATACTTTCCAAAATGATTAAAATTTATAAGACATATGCTTAATATCAACAAAGACATGAAATATTTATAAACACTGCTAGTGAAAGTATAAATTTTCACAAACACATTGGAAAACCATTTGGAAGTATTTACAATAGTTGGCCTCTGCATTACTGTGGTAGGTACGATGGCCCTCCAAAGATGTCCACACCTTAATCCCTTGAAGCTGTGAATATGTTCTCTTACTCAGTAAAAATAACTTTACAGATGTGACTAGGATTATAGAGCTTGAGATGGGGAGATTATCCTCTATTCTCTGGGTGGGCCCAATCTAATCACATGCATGATTGCAGGGAATTGGTCAGAGAAAGATGAGAAAGAACAAGAATAAGAGAGATATGATCATTAGAGCTACCGTGGCTGGATTTTAAGACGGGGAAAAAGGTCCAGGAGACAAGGGTTGAGGAAGCCTGTAAAAGCTGCAAATGGCCCCCAATTGATAGCCAGCAAGAAAGCAAAAACCTCAGTCCTGCAACGACATGGAATGAACTTCACCAACAACTCAAATGAAGAGGGATCAGATTTTCTCCTACAATCTCCAGAAAAGAACACAGTCCTATTGACACCTCAATCTTAGCTAGCTGAGACCCATGTCAGACTCCTTCTTTACAGAACTGTGTGATAATAAAGTTATATTGTCTAAGCTAATAAATTTATACTAATTTCTAAGCTAATAGCAGCATAGAAAACAAATACAATTACCTATGATCAGGAACAATGGAATATTACTCAATCATAAGAAACGACAGTGATCTAGCACCTCTTACACTTTCCTGGATTAAATTTAAGCCCATTATCCAAAGTGGGGCACCACAAGAGCAGCAGAACGGGACCCATTTGTACTCACCATCAAATTGGTATTAACTAATCAACACATAAATGCACATATCAGAACAACATCTATTGGATGC
>CAUYRB010111102.1:0-15091 GCA_963574695.1 Propithecus perrieri | reverse complement strand
TCTGATTTGTGTGTATTGATTTTATATCCTGAGACTTTACTGAATTCATTTATCAATTCCAGGAGCCTCTTGGTTGAATCCATGGGGTTTTCTAGATATAATATCATGTCATCAGCAAATAGTGAGAGTTTGATCTCTTCTCTTCCCATTCGTATGCCTTTAATCCCACTCTCTTGCCTGATTGCTGTGGCCAGGACTTCCAGCACTATGTAGAATAGAAGTGGAGACAGTGGGCAACCTTGTCTGGTTCCAGTTCTAAGTGGGAATGCTTTCAATTTTTCCCCATTCAGTATGATGTTGGCTGTTGGTTTGTCATAAATGGCTTATATCATTTTTGGGTAAGCCCCATCTATGCCTATTTTGTTAAGCGTTCTTATCATAAAAGGGTGTTGAATTTTGTCAAATGCTTTCTCTGCATCTATTGAGAGAATCACATGGTTTTTGTTTTTGCTTCTGTTTATGTGGTGAATTACGTTTATAGATTTGCGTATGTTGAACCATCCCTGCATCTCTGGAATGAAGCCCACTGTAGACCACTAATTTTCAAGTTAGATCAAGTCAGAGGATGGGAGAGCAGTGTAGAATAAAAGCTATGTTCCTATGAAGTATAAAGTTGGAGTTGCAAATTGGCTGTGATATTTTTTGTTATCACATACACTCTCAAGAGTATATATTTCCTCCAGCTGAAGGAAATGGAAATGACTTTTGTGCTGGACCTTGGTTCAACATCTCAATGGGAAGATAGATTTACATATTCATGAATAAATTGCTAATTTAATAATAAGTTGACTAATGAAGGATATCTGGGAACTTCAAGGTTATTCTATACAAAGTTTGTCTTAGCAATATCTGTGAAAAGGCATCTATATTTTCTCATATCAATAGGAAATTTCAGGTTTCAAAAAGAGGCTGAACTTTCATAATTGGTAGAATACACACTGTTAAAATTTTTTAAGATGATAAAATGATCTTAGGCCTCTAAAGAAATACATACACAATATGCAAATAAAAATTAATACTAAAAGGTAATTTTAACACTTTTTCATTATAAACAGCAAAATAGATTTTATGCAAGATTTTTCTCTCCTCAGTTTTTCCTTTAGTAACAACCTCCCCACTACAAACAAGCAGAATAACAAGAAAATACCTAGATTATCCTTGTTACTGGAACTTTAGCCATTATCATACCTTGCCTCAATTCAGATGAATAAACAATTATAACTATGTCAAGTAAGCTTGCAATCATATTGTCATGGAAGAATAAATCTAATTTAAATGAAAGCTCATTGATTTTTATTCAAGATGACTGTGTAATTATAAGTATGCATGTGCCTTCTATACCTTCTATGACCCTGGTCAATTAAAACTATGAAAGCAAAAAAAGGAATAAATCAACAACAGTGAAGAGAAGTAAATGAAATTCAGAGCCAAGAGGTTATAATCAGCAGAATAGAACATTCGACAAACCTGTGGAAGAAGAAAAGTGTATGAAGCATGTTGGCAAGAAAAGCTAAGCTCAGAGGTTAACAGGAGGGCCCAGTGGCAGTGGGACTTAAACCCCCTCCTAAGAGCTTAGCTGCTGGGTTAAAGCTGACCCATGCCACAGACAGTTAAAATGAAAGTGGGGCTGAAAGCACATGAGGAGGTTCCATTGAATTTTTGATATAAAGCTTTGAATACAGACATCTATGCTAGTGTCCCTCATATGCAATGTCACCATGAAAAACAAAAGGTTCTGCATTTTTTTTTGAGGTCTTCATTTGTGGGTTTAATGATGTTTTCTAGGAAAAATTTAAAAAGGCTCGATGGAGAGACATACTGACATAACATTGTGAAAATTTCTAACAAGGACCATAAAGAAATATAAAAAGTCTCAAAACAGGGATCAGTAAACTACTTCCTATGAGTCAAATCCAGCCCCCATGCTGGGTTGTTTTATGGCCAAACAGCTAAGAATATTTTTTAAAATTTTTGGAAGAAAATTAAAAGAATGATATTTGTGATACTTGAAAATTATATGACATTCAAATTTATTCCCCATAAATTGCTTTATTAGAACACAGCCACATCTAGTTGTTTACATATTATTTATGGTTGTGTTAGCACTATAACTGTAACAGCAGAGATTGCCATCCTGTGGCCTGTGAAGCCTATTTAACCCTCCCTCCTTTACAGAAGATTTTTGCCAATGCTTGTTACATAGTCCAGAACAACAACCAAAGAAATAAAGCATAATGGAAGAAAAAAGTCAGATTTTTTCAGCAGCAATATTAGATTCTAGAAGATAGTGGAGAATTGTCTTTAAAGATTTAAGGAATAAAAATAATTTTAAACTAGAATTCTATATCCAGAGACATATCACTCAAATAGAAGGTAGAATATATTTTAAAACATATAAGGACTCAGAAAATTTATTTGCTGTAACCCATTCTTAAAGTCTTACTTGAGGATATATTCCAGCAAACTGAAATGAAAAAACAAGTAGGTCTAATCAAGAACACCAGAAAAAGAATATTTAGGATTAGAGTTTGTGCATCACTTTTAAAGTCTTCTTACTATTTTTAGCAAGAGATAAGTTTAGTTTAACAAGCTAAAATTCCATTTAGCAACTCAAGAAAAAAATAAAAATTCACTAACTCATAATGCAAATATAAAGAAAACTAAAATGAGTAACAAATTATAAGCAAAGAATGCCCAGTAGGAAAAAAGAATTCTTTGTATTTGGATGTAGAAAAATTCCCCTTTGAAGTGAGTAAGAGTCAAAAACATTTAAATCATAAAAAAAGAAATATAATTATAGAACACTGCATGGTCAAAAATAAAGGGTACATAATCATAATTATAGTTATAATAATGTGATTTTTCACTACTGTTCAACTTTTAGAAGCAGCCTATGAACAAAACAAGAATGTCTTGTTTTTATTTTCAGTGTAAAATTTAACTGTTAATATTCAAAGTATGAAAATAAAAGTGTTGCTGATTTAGGGAAATTCAAGTTGAAAAAGAAGAGCATGAAGCTGATATTCTCATTCTACATGGAGTAGAATTAAAATACTACCTTATGTGCAGAATGGAATCAAGATACCGGCAAAAAGTTGAAAAACAGAGACAAAAGTAAATGATTTAAAATAGAGATTGCAAACTACAGTGCCTAAGGCAGGCTTATGAATGAGTAAAAGAAAACAAATGTAAGAAAATAAGAACTGGACTATTACTATTGCAACCAGCCACCCAAATAATAGTTACATCATTTTTTAGTGCATCATACAGACCACATAGAACACATAGGCAAGATGAGAGTAACTCTGGGATGCCATTTTGTAACCTCACATTTAAGGTTATAAAACAAACAAAAGAAGTGGTAAAAATGACAACTTAAGAATTTAATATTAGGAGAAGAAAGAGGAACAGAAATAGTCATTAAATCAAATAAACCTTTATCTTTCATGGGAGGGATTTAACAAGTTCTCTTTATTGTTGACTAAAGAAATATTTTTGGAACATTAGAGACAAATCTTAAAAAAATTAAAATAGAAATTATTATAAAGTTTACCTTTGTGGATAGGGCTAGAGAATGCTGCTTTTCCTCATGAGTTCTTTTATATATTATAACTTAAAAAAATAACAATAAATTATGTGTTGTATTTGTTTTATAGGGCTGAATTTTTTTTTAAAGTATTTGTTGGCAAAACAGCAAAATGATTTTTTTTTCTAAAACAAAGGAAGTTTTTACCCTCTATCTATATAGGAACCTTATATACCTGTGAGTTTGTAAATTAGAGTCCAGCATAATCAACTTCCTGTAATATTGAGAATGCAGACTTATAGCTATGAGATATGTGAACAAATCTGAGATGGGGCAGGCAGAGAGGGAGATGGGTAGGTAGGTCAGTTTGATAGAGCAAAAGCAGAAATTGCTGAAGGTCCAAGAATGAAATTTATTCCTGGGACATCAAATAAATTTTCTATCTGGAAAAATACCATGCTTAGCTGTTGACTGCAGGGATTTTGATAACAGTAGGTAATTAAGGTGTCCGCAGATCTTCCAGCATTGCAAAACCCTACACAATAAGGTATCCTGTGAAACCATTGGTTAAACAGCATCACTGGCTGATGTGAACTGTAACAGCAGTAAAAGAGAAAACATCTGAGGATAATTTTCTGTATTTCATTCTAAAAGTCAATGTTAACAGTGACTGACTATGGAGAAAGAATTGTACCAATGGGATACTAAAAGTTATCAATGGCAGAAAGTAAGGCACGATAGGGAGTAAAGACATTCTCACAATAGTGGTTTAAAGGCCTAAAGTCATGTTCATTCAGAATGAGTCTTTTGAAATGCTGGTGCAATCAGAAATAACAATTTTTAAAAAATCATCAATAAAGATTAGGAATACGAAAACCAACAGGATGGCTAATCAGCCCAGATAATATCACTAGTGAGAGGTCAGGCCAAAAATTTCATATTATTTTCATAACATAAAATAATTCTCATTTATGCAGCCCTCGTTGCAATAGAAGTCTATGAAATGAATTTAAATTTGTTTTCTTTCAAAGATTCTTCTATGTCCATATTTATAAATTACTATAGTAAATGTTCTTGGTGGGGAGTGGGTATAAAAAAAAAATCAACCAATGCTTAAAGACAAACTATGAGTTGAAACAGACTTGACTCTTAAAATGGAGATCAAATCCAGTCTGGCCACCTCCAGTTTTTGTACGGCCCATGAGCTAAAATTAGTTTGTATTTCATAAGATTAATGAGCATTTAGTAATATAAATAAATATTTATTTAACTTGCAAGTCTGCTTAGATAAGTATTAACTGATCTAGGCTTCTGGGCTTTCATCTGTTCTGTGTATTGCTCATATACCTCATAAGGCAAGCGAGTTAGCCTAGGCATGTTCATTTTCTTCAAAAGAAGATTTAGTGATATGTGACAATTAAGTGACATTATTGCTTATTGGCTCTTCCTTAATCTTCACAGTGATATCTGAAGAATAGTAGCCTTATCTGTACATATAGGAGGAGGAAGACTAAGAGGAATCTCAAGATATGACCTTGTCTTTTTATTTTGTTTTGTTTGTAGCCATCTTAGACTGGAGCGTGGAGAGCAGGAATTATAACTCAAAAGTCTACTCATTACCATGAAAAGAATTCCTGCTATTTCATAGTTATATCTTATATGTTATAAAAGGCCTCATTGCTTACTCAATGTAATATAAGTATGATAATAGCTTAATAGAAGAGGCTCATCTGAAAAATATAACATCAAAATTTCATCTAATGAACAACTACAGATATTTTAAACACTTACTATGTGTCAAGTATGGGGCTAATTCCTAGGAATAATTATCAAGGAACTTACCATGCAGCAAATAAAAACCTCAGAAGACACCAAATAAATAAATTAAAGAATTCTCTGGAAAAAAATTACTTAAAAATTAATAAGTAGAATAAAAGGCTATTTAAGTAAACACATAATAGGCTAGAAACCATGGTAGCCAGACAAAGTTGTTGAGATAAAAGTGAATTACAAAATGAGAGGATGTTCTAAGACTGGCCTAAGATAGTTGAAAAGGGGAAAGGTGATCTGAACATAACTGAGTGGGAGGGAATTATATCATGTAGGAATCAAAAGAAATAAGATGCTTCCAGAAAGAAGTCAGAAAGCATTTAATAGGATGATGAGAAGGCAAGATGATGATTCACAAAACATTTTGAGATAAAACTCAGATAAATTAGGGCGATAAGACTATGAGATTATATTGTGAATAAAAATACCATCACATCAATTTAAATTGGATTCCAATAAAAATTGAAAAAATGAGACAATCTGAAATATCCTTAGAAAAGTAATTGGTAAAATTTATAGATATAAATTTTAATAAATATATTCATGTATATTTTGTATAATATACTAGCTTTGAATCTATCCATTTTCTACTAACATATCTGAAATTCAAATATGAAATGTAGAAATGTGGAATCTTACTAGAAAACTAAAATAATCTCCTGAGACCCACTGAAGAGAAAAAGATGTATTGTCTAATGAATGTTATTTCAGTAAAATGTTTCGACTTAATCTTTTCATCATTCTAAGATGTTATAAAAAAAACTGATATTTAGATAATGTGCTTATGTGTTCTTCTTGTTATGAATCATATTTTCAAGTAAATATTGTAAATTATCATATACAGAATATTTTCTCAATTCTTTAGTATCACACAACATTACGACTTTGGAGTTGTCCATTTGGGGATTTTTTTCCAATAAGCATGGATGACAAGATAAAAATTATGGTAATTCCAATAGCACAAAAAATTAGAAAATTGATTAACGGATTTTTGCAGTACTTTTATTGAGATTTACTTTACATGCCATAAATTTACTCTTTTAAAGTATGTACTTGTTTTTACGTATATTTACTACAATCTTTACATTATCAAATTTTAGACAATATGCTTTACTCTAAAAAGAAATCCCATGCCCATTAACAGTTACTCTTAATTCCTCACTCCCCACAGCCCATATCAACCACTAATCTAAAAACTGCTTCTATAGATATGCCAATTTCAGGACATTTCCAGATTATTGACTAGAGAGTAGATATTCATTTAGTGAGAAGAACCTTATAACTAGAATTATTCAAGAACATCTTAAAGAACATTAAGCAGAATGTTTTACAAAATAGATCTTTGCACAATGCTAATACAATTGAGAGGGTAAAGCAGCATATTTTGAGCTCTGCATGAGAAATCATCAAGTATTATTCCTATATTCCGATAATGATAAACCATGGATTGATCCATATAGGCATGGTTTTAACAAATTATCAGGGAATTACAAAGTAGGCAGAGTAGTCTCCTCTGGGATTATAATTTGTAGGTCAAATTTAATAACCTGCAAAAGATGTCCCATAATTAATTTATTATTAAAAATAACATCCTATTTTAAGACATTATCAGATTAGACTGTGAAAATAATTGACAGATCTTTTCCAACATGACAGCCTACTGAGATCAGGTTTTGTTAGAAATGAAAAGGCAGAGAATATGAAAATAACTCAGTGGTATGCTGTGCTGTGAGCAGGAGGAAGAGGATAATAATGAAGAAGGCAGGGAACTGGGCATATGTGTTCTAATACCCATAAAAAGTGAACATTAGTAATTTTTTTAGATAAGAAAGATACTAAAGACAAAAACAAATGTCACATAGTTTACAATTTTGCCTAAGTCTACCTTTATAAATCAACAAAGGAAAAATAATGATGTATTACTGCTGTACTTGTCAAGAGACTTATAACTACATAAAGCATGAAAGCATTACAACAATGTACATAAAGTACTAAAAATAAGGAACATAGAGGTTATCATGTATCTTATGTATCCCCAACTGCAAACTGGACCTACGCCTAAATGTGATCCCTAAGAGAAGATACATTAAGTTTCCTAAAGAGTCCACAGTGAAAACTATCCTAAATTTGTAAATTAATCATTTTTAAATCTTTGTTTTATTTATTATGCTTTCCCGGGGGCTAAGGGTGGACAATAAAGAAACTTATGCTTTAAATGACTTACTTGATTAAATAGTAAGTTAAAATTTCTTCTATAGCAATGCTTATTGTATTTAATAAAAATTATTTCTTTTATGTTTACTGTACTATATGGTTGTTTAAATACTACAGTTGAGGGTGAGGTGAAAGCTCTAGTTCAAAATTCAGAAAATAATACTATGTATCCTTAGTGCTACTGCATATATTTGGGCACAGATATGTATAATTTCAGTTTCTTTGGGGGTATATGGAAGAAAAAATATCTGAAAACTTTTCTCACTAAAAAAAAAAAAAGAAGTAAGGTGCAATGACTCCCTGCCCTCTTACTTCCTTGTCCTACTGGATTCTACTGACTATTCCAACTATATTCTTAGGGCAGTTCTGGAAATGAAGCAGAATAATATAAAGGAATGCAAACTAAGAAATGAAATGGGATCGTATCCATCTCCAGTTTTGCTTTATATACCTTGCGTATGTTAGAAAAAAATTCTGTGGACCTTCTTGTGTTCTCTTTAATAATGGCTGTTTTTCTCAGACCCTGGTACAAAGAATTTTTGTCTGGATTTCCCTTCCTTTGTCTTTCGGATTGTTAAATCCTCAGTTGGCTGATATTTTCACCTTTTACGTGCTTAAAAATAATTCATTTTGCCTTAGGTTACTCTGAATATCTGTGTATCTTGGTTAACTTCGCCATATTCTATTAACTCTTTTCTCAAATTTAAATCAGATATATTTAGAGATCTTCTTATATTGTTAACCTTAAAACTCAATTCTAACCCTCAGATTTCCTAGCTCTCTCTCACACTTAACTCCTTGGGCTTGTCCTTTCCTGTTGGTTTCCAATGCTTGATGGGACAACAGGGAACCGTGGAAAGACTGTGAGATTGGCCCAAGGGGAAGGATGAATAAAGAAAAAACAATGGGATTGCTAGAGGTAAGATGGCTTAGGGACATCTGCAGGGTATCAGATATCGTTGTATAGACAGATAGAACATATGAGATCTTATCATATTAATAAAAAAAATTAACTAGCATGTCAGGCTATAAGGTGCCTGATGAGAAACAGAGGGAAACTACGTATACATTTAGGCTTTGCCAGGCTAAAATGAAATAAATAGTGGGGGCTAAGCCAAAAAACATTTACATGCACACATGCATATCCATGGCCACTGTAAGACAAGCACACTATTTCCAGAGCTAATTAGTTGACTTACAAGGCAAACAGGGAAAACTCTAATTAGAGTTAACTGCTTTCTAGGTAGGAGCTTTTTAATGCAGGGCTCATTCAAGGCTAGAAGCCTTACCACCTACTGGACCACAAAGGATAAAAATTTTCTGATCTTTCTGATGTGCATCAGGGGCAGACACATCTGGACAGATAAGATTTTATTTAAACAAGAGATTTATTACATATTGATGTTCTATATTCAAAAAATGTTAATATTTAAGTGTTTTAAGGATAAAACTAGCTTTCTTTTAAACAGTTTTGGGAGAAGTGTGTTTTTAAAATGTAGGTTGAAATAGAAAACAAATGAGCTTTACGAGTTTATAAGCCACATCCATTTGTGCTTTGTTTCTTTTTTCAAAGACCTTTATAATCCACAATAATTCTGATATATGACTACCAGAAATCAAGAAAGAAATACAAACAGAAAGATTGTAAACTATTTTGTCCAGATCTATTTTCGCATGGGGCTATTTTGTTTTGGGCTAATTGAAAGATTCTATTACGACAAGATGTCAAACTCTACAAGAAAATATAAGAAGATGTTGGAATTCCCCAAAGAGGAAATCAAAAGTGGCAAAAGAATGCTTTTTAAAAGATACATGAGTTTATTACGAGATGTGGTTGCTATGGATATGGTTGGAATAGAATTGATTCCTCTTTGTGCTGGATTCTAGGCGTTGGACTATATGCTCCAGTGATGTGAGTGGGTATTATGAGACCCAACCTGGTTTTTCTTTCTTACACAATCAAGATCAAAAGTTGGAATTGGCCAATGGCTAGTACTGCCCTCAGACCTGAGAAAGGGTGCTCCTGTCCTGGGTCTTATATTGCGAAAGGTCTCACATATTACAAACCTACACAAACATTAATTCATTAGACTGCTCCAAGGCTTCTCTGTGCCCAGCTCTCATTTCTGTCACAATGTGACCCCTAATTCTAAACCTCCACTCTGCTAATAAACACTTTTCAGGCTTCAGATAAATGTTGCTCTCACTTGCCCTCTGTCTTCAAAACTCAAGACAACACATGAATGCCTATGGGTTGTCCTATTGTTGATGCTGGATATCGCTTTGAAGTATAGGAAAGATTTGTATGGTAGAAATGTTTATATAAGAAAAAAGGCAAATTAATTCGCCAAACCCTTGTTTTCAAGGAATAGTTTTCCAGAAGTGCCAAATATCAATTTCCAGGCCTCTACTTGTGTTCTAATTAAGGTGCGAGGATATCTGTGAATTAGCACAGCAATGGTAACAGTTGACATGGCAATTTAAAAAATTGTGATGTCAGAGAATACAAGTACATAGACATAAACATAGGCATAACGTGGCTTGAGATGAGATGAAAAATGAATGCTATAATTGCAAATACTTTTATTTTAAAAATATACTCAACTCAAACTATAGAATAGCTCAAATTATAGAAAGTATTGAATAGATCTGAACAAACTGAACAAATGATAATCTTTTAAATGTTGATATCTCTATGTAGAAAAAATTAGAAAGAAGGGTTTAAATATTGCTTTAAGACAAAGAATAATCGTACTATATATGGTATTACTTTATAAAACAGAATTAAAATATTTTGTAATATTTTATTATAATTTATCATGTAACATCATTATCATTTTATATATATTTCATTTTTAATCTAAGTATTGTTTTTAAAATTTTATTGACAATCCCATTTGCTAATGGTGCAGTAGAGAAAATATTGTTCAAATTGAAATTCACTGAAAAAACTATCAAAGAACTGCAATGACTCAAAATTTTACCTAGCATTACTGACACTAGAAGAAAATGTGAAAATTTTCATTAAATCAACATAAATGAAGATTAACTAAAATGAATACCATATATTAAACAGTTATACTCACAAAACATACTACGTAAGGAAAAATGCTGTACTCATACCTTTTGGAAATCACATAACAATTTTCCACAAATTCTCAAAGGTATTCCTTTGATCACTAGTATTATATAAAATCTCCTTATGCCAGTTTTTTAAGTATGACATAGGTCTGAGGAATGTTAAATGCTACTAAATTTTCACAAAAAAGAACCCCCCAAATAGCATTATTCATTAAAACTTCTGATTTCAGAATCAGTAGCGGCATCTATCCCAAAACTTCCTCAAAGCATTCAACTGAATATTTGTCTTATCTGCTACTGATATGTGCTGTGAAATTTATGTTCTTAGGCTACAAAATGTATGTTTTCTCAAATTTAAATTTTAGATTATAAAAATCCTACATATTTGCTCTTATTAACTGAGAGATTAATTGTATGTGTATACATATGAAATAAAATAATACGGTCATAACAAAATACTCTTTCTCTTTAAAATAACTTGGACAAAAGTGCTAATAAATCTAAGAATGGTAAGAATAATTTACTTTTTAAAGAAGTATACACTACGGCAAAATAAAACTTTTAAGGTAGACAATGTCAAAAAGATGAATAAGAACTATTTTAAAAGCCATAATTAAATGCATTATATCAAAGCTCTTGAAGTAAACATTTGTACTTAGTTTCAAGAGTTAAGATCAAGCACAGTTTATTCAAAGTAATAATTCAAATATGGATATGCAAAGTATGTATCACAATATTTTTCTTCATGTTACAATATCCAATTTTTTCAGTAGTTTATAAGAACTTCAACCAAAATAACCTAAAGTATCTTTATCATTAGCATATTAATGTTAAAATGTTGGATACAAAGAACACAAAACTCCAAGGGTGTCAAGTACTAAAAAACTACATAGATTGTCTATTATGTGTAAAAGATCTATGATATTAAGTTATAATGTTAGACTCTACGAAAAATACAAAACAATTTTAGGCATGGGGTCTCCTTTCATTCAAGGACTTATAGTATAGTTGAAACCTGAACACTCATGCAGACTAAATGACACTACCAAAGAGCAGCATATATATACATACAAAATTTAACTCAAGTTAAGAAAAGGAAAAATTTTTTCTGTTTTAGATTGCACCGGATAGAAGATTTCTTGGCATGGTAGAAAATTTTGTTTACAAATAGGTCGAGACAATTGATAAAAAGAAATCCATTACTAAATGTTTAGTTGATCATTTGAATACTTAAGATTTATAGCTCTATAATCCTATTCCATAAAAATTCATGTATAACCTACATTGACTGTCTATACTATAACAGATTAATAAAAAGCACATCATGAAATAGCACGTTCCTTAAGTATCCATTTTCACATTGTTTTATTGACTTAAGTCCTGCAACTATCATCTTTTAGCACCTCAAAATAGTGTTTTAAAGAATACCATCTTTGCGGGAAACAGTAAATGATCCCTTTAAAAGTTTACAGACTTATTTGGGCCAGTATCCATAACGTGTATAAGCACAATATCTACTTTTTAATAGAGGCAGACTATATTCTTACTTTGTTGAAGAGCCAGTGGATTAGGCTGCACTTAAGGAGTTTTATTTTACATGAAAAATTCATCTTTATTCATTAATTTAAAAATGATATGTATATTTTATACTTCTAGCACTGGGACAGACTCAAATCATAAAGAGAAAGATAACACAGTTTCTGTGTGTCAGTACACCGTGGATCAGTTGGAGACCTGATGCATGTGATAAGAAAATGAGTGATTATAAGGGTTGACTAGAAGGGACTAATTGAATTGAGATAAGGGAAGGCTCAAGTGCACAGAAACTTAAAATAGAGGTGAAAAATTCTCAGCATCAGGGAGTTCAGGTCTCATACAAGATGGAAGACCCATTCCTTATTATAATGCCAGAAAACATCATCCTCTTGTACCAATGGTACAATGCAAGAGGGAAAAAATAAGATAGAAATTCTCTATTATATTCCATGATATCATGCAAATAATATACGAGATAGTGAATGTCAATAACCTAATATTAAAATTAATAAGCATCTCTTATTAATTATCATAGAATATAGGAAATAAGGAAAATTGATTTTATTTTGTGATAAAATCTAGTAGATACCTATGGTTGATAAAATTATTTTAAATCCAAAATCTGGAAAAATCTCATGTGTATCCCAGGATTATAAGTGAAATACATTTTCCTCTATTCTCACACAACTACTTGGACAGGAAACAACATTAGGAGGGGAAAAAATATTTGAATTTAGATATAATACAGATGTGGGCACTGAAATATATATTATCAAGTTAAGAAAATGTTAATTTCTAATTTATTAAGTTTAATTCTTAAAGATACATGATATGATTTTGATTCTTTTAAATTTGTTGAGACATGTTTTGTGATGTGACTTTTTGTTCTCATAAGTGTTTTTCAAAAGGAAGTGTTTTTATTAAAATGAAGTTTACAAAAGCAATACATGTAACCAATACGTTTGTACCCCTGTAATATTCCGAAAATTTTAAAAATTTAAATTTTTAAAGTTTTCATGAAACAGCAATCTCAATGCTGCATTTTAAACATTTTAGGCACATTACTATAACTTATTTATGTCTTGTATAAATAATGTGTAATAGGCTATGTGTTTATATTTGCTTTTGTTTTGTTTTGCTTAGTTTTGTTTTCTCTTAGCTTTAGTTTGCTTCCAGAGAATTTTTTATCGATTATTTAGGAAAATGAAATGAAATTACCCTAGGAGATCCTAACTATCAGCACTAAGAAGTCTAAATTCAGTTCATGAAGACCCCATGCTTTTAAATTATAATGTAAGTGTATAAATGTAAGTAAATTTGCAGATACTAATTGTCTGTCTCTAAGTTTGCATAAAGAGAATGTATTTATTATGTACTTATGGAAAGTATAAAGTATTTAAAGAACTGGAACTTCTGTTTAGATAAGTAAATTTTGAACTTGGTAATTGGAGAGATAGGTGGTTATAAGTGGGGATATTTACTATGCTTGAAACATTCCACTACATCCCTCAGAAAGAAAAAGAACTTTGCCACATCTGTAGCAAATAAACACCCTTTGAAGGGTCATCTTCTGTTGAAAACAAAATTTGTTAATTTCCATCACATCTTAATTTCTGAATTCTGCATATATTTTATATGTTATATTTTACCTGAGAAGGGTTATTTTGTTCCAATATTTTTTGGGTGCTTTGCACGTGTGATTTTGTTCTAGTTTTGGTTTCACAATAATATCAAAATTAATGAGGATAGTGGTGGCCACCGAATTTGAATCCTTGCACCTATTTTTTAAATGCTATATACATCAACATGGAAATCAAACACTGTCATGCATATCCCAAGTTTACAGAGTAACTAGGAGACAAAAGGGCCACACATTTCATTATACCTGTAATTGGAGAAATAAACAAGGCCAGCTGAGTAAGCCCCTTAGCCTAGAATCAGACAGAGCCTAAACAAAAAGGAGAAATATGGTAGACCCCTCAGAGTGGTTAAACCCTGAAAATATACCTAGGGTTTACACTCAGAAGTTTATTCCTCACACCTAAGTGGGAGATACTAAAAGTAAATTTGAGTTCTGGTTGTTCAGAATAGTTCTGAGGAAGCTAAAAGGAAAGAGCTTGGAAAGTGTGGAGGCTCAAGTTGACAGTTTTGGAAATAAGTCAACTTGGAGAGTGATGTCTTTAGTTTGGATGACGAAGGCCAACAAAGAAACAAAGAGTTCTAATTATACAAGTATTAAAGATTTAGAAGATGACATACAACACCATTTATTGAAGCAACTGCAATTCTCTCTATGAACAACAGTAGTAGTAATAGAACCAAGAAATCAAATTACATATGCCATCTAATCCCTCACCCAGAGGATTTCTCATTACAACTGATCAAGAAAAAAAACAGCACAATGCATTTAAAGTTCTGGACATCAGAATCAATGGGACATCAGAATCAAGCACTGCTAACAAGTACCATAAGAGAACAAAAGACAAATGGACCAAATTCTTTTTCTTTTCTATTTCTAAGCAACTATATTTAAGGGAAAAAAATGAATTATACACACACATACTCACTAAATACATGCTCGCTAAATACTATTTTGCTGTGCCACTAAGCACATGTTACAACTGCTAATGCTACTATATACAAAATACAAAATACATTTTCCTCTGGATTAAAAAACATTAAAATAAATATTATTAAAAATAGAAGGCCGGGCGCGGTGGCTCACACCTGTAATCCTAGTACTCTGGGAGGCCGAGGCAGGCAGATTGTTTGAGCTCAGGAGTTCAAAACCAGCCTGAGCAAGAGCAAGACCCCGTCTCTACTAAAAATACAAAGAAATTAATTGGACAACTAAAAATATATAGAAAAAATTAGCCGGGCATGGTGGCGCATGCCTGTAGTCCC